>CAUYRB010036579.1:0-12699 GCA_963574695.1 Propithecus perrieri | reverse complement strand
AAGGGCATTCGCTCAGCCACAGCTATCAAAAGAGGTGATCCTTTCTGGGTTAGCAGACCTAGAAGAAAATGCTGACTCAGTCGTTTGCTAGCTAGCTGTGCCACCTGTGGTCTGGATCCTAGCTTCTCTGAGACTGCCTTACATCCTTTATGCAGGCAGGCAGGGCACAATTTACAAGTACTTCTGTCTTCTGAGCTTCCATTTTGTCATGTATAACATCAGAATCATGAGAATGCCAGCCCCACCTAGAATCATTTATTCAGCAGATATGTAAAGAGCACCTACTACTGTGCCAGGGGCTCTGAACGCAAAACCAAACAAAACTGGGGGAAAAGGCAATTGAATCAGAGTCCCTGCCTGAGGTCCACATCAGGAAATGCACAGGCATGTGCTGTGAAGGTTAATGTGAGTTGATAAACACCACCTGAAGAGCCCTTGTAATCAGCGACTCAAAAAGTTTCCAAACACAGTTGTTACTGAGCCAGACGGGCCCCTTAAACTGGCCCATACTCAATCATCACCAAACAAACAATTTCTCCATCGATAATGGTCCCATCGGAAAACCTCAGACCCCATGCCGCATGGTTTTTGTCAAAATTGGAGTGAATGGGTCTGGATGGTTGGGACCTTTCTGGAGTTCACTGGTTCTCCAAAAATGAAGCGGCAATCTGAATCTCCTAGTGGACCTAATAAAACAGATTGCTAGGCCCCACTCACAGAGTTTCCGGTTCAGTGGGTTGGGGTGAGGCCCAATAATATAGGTTTCTAACACTTTACCAGCTAATGAGGATGCTGCTGGTACAGAGACCACACCTTGAGCACCAGTGCTGTGGGTTGATGTACAAAGAACGCTAGGTCAAGGCAAACTGGCTTTAGTAGCAGGGGCCATTTCTGATGGAACTGGTTTCCCAGGACTATTTGTCTTGACATCTCTCACAGATTTCTAGGTGCAGCCGGAGCTGGGGTACGCTGGGGGTGGAGTGGTTTAGGGAAAAGCAGGATCAGGAAAGAGCCTGCTTCTGTGCTCGTGGTTCCTCAGGGCCTTTAAAACCAGCCCCTGACACCTCCCAACCTGGGCCTCTTCCCCTCAGTGACCTCACTGCTTTGAGGCCAGCATCCCAAAAGGCAGACTTGCAGCCACTGCCTACCCCTGACTAGGGCTGCAGGGAGAGTGCCGTGGACTGGGTTCCAGTCCTTTGGGGACCCACATTGCCTTTCCAGCCTCCTGCTCTCACCCTCCACCCCCTACTGATTGTATCCCTTCTTCTGTCCCTTGCTTCCTGTGCCCAGCTCCCTCCTGGTCTGCCTCTAGCCTTCTGAAGCAACAGCCTCAGACGCCACTGCAGTGTGCCCTCTCCTGCTCACCATCCCGTGGTGATTCCATGTGTTCTCTGGGTTACGACCGAAACTGCCCAAGTGACTGCAACTCTCCCAGCCCCAAGTATGTCCAACCTCATCTTCACTGTCTTCCCTTTGAGGCTCCAGCGCTTCAACCACAGAAGCCGCTGCATCGTCCCTGTACATGAGACAACTTATGTGAAAACACCCAGCCTGTCAGCCCATGGCCTTCCCTTTCCCTTTGGCTTCTCATTTCAAAACATCTCCTAGAGTAGAGATTCTCAGCCTTTTGGCGTCTTGGATCCTTCTGGCAGCCTTAAGACCATAATATTTTTTAACATAAATGTATATGATTAAATATGTGGGGTTGTAAAATAATTCATTACATGGAAATGCCATTTCGTGTTTTTAAGAAAGATATTGTGATATGAAAATGTATGTGTTTCTTTATGAAACATTTTTAAAAAAACAGTATTAAAAGGTGGGTATAATAACTACCATAATTTCAAAGTAGTGGTGAGCATAGTGATACTTTGAGAAATGTAAAAGAAATGTAACATGATATGAAAATTTTTATTGGTGACACAGTCACATGTACTACCGATGTTAAGGGAGTTTCGTGCCTCAGTACATAGTTTCAGGACATGCTCGTTTTAAGCTAGAGGTGGATGAAAGTAAAGACTCAGGTCTTTTCCCCACCCACGTGCGCAGACCTCTGAATTCCAATCGCTGACCTCTCTTGCTTCACAGTGCCCTGAGCACTTTGCCTGTGAGTGGGCCAACAAATTATGAATCATTTATTAAGTGCATGTTACGTGCTCTTTTCTCTATACACATTAAATTGTACCCTCACACCAGCTGTGCAAGGTAGGTATTGAATCAGGACCTTACAGCTCAGGAAACTGAGGTGCCATGTTATATTTACCCATGACTACACCGATGAGAAGCAGGAGAGCTGGCGCTGGAGCCTCCAGAGCCTCCAGAACTTTTGACACAGTGCTACATTGTGTCCCCTTATCTTCTATTTGCTTCAGGTCTTTGGAGGGTGGGGAATGTATAATAGTTGGGGCATGTGGCTCAGTTCACTCTGTTTCCACACAATTCTGGGTAAATTATGGAGCAGTTATGTGAGAGGACCGTTCAGAGAGGAAGCCAACAGATTCACGATCCCGGTTGGCGTGGGGTGACGATGCTGGAGCTGAGTCTAAACCTTGGGGGTCCCCTGGGTCTGCCTATGCAGAGGTTTTTCAAAGAGGCGCTTGCCTGGGACTCAGCAGAAGGGCGTGAGTGTGCACTTGATATTAACCCAGTACACCCCAGTAACCATAACGGTTTTTTAAAATGGAAATATTTTCATAACAGGAAGAAAATGTAGTAAATAGTACCCCTGAAAGACGGTAAAAGGAATGATATAAATTTTCACATAAAGTCGTTAGAGGTCATGGCGAACCCTGATAAACGGGCCCCCTATTGCAGTGACATCTGAGAAACATGCACAGCACTCACAGACTGCAGGTTTGCCCTGCCTCTTGGCAGCCAGTGGGCTGGGTTTTCCATTCTTCATGAAGTACTCAGTGCTTTAGAACAAGTCGCTACTCCACCTTTATCCTTGAATGACATAACTGCTGCTGCTACTGAATACAATGGTTTCGAATGGTTTTTACTTCATTGTTTTCTTTTCATCCTGTTATTTCTGGGGGAAGTCTTCCATGTGTACAATAGTTCGGTATCTAAAATGTTAAGGCTTTAAAATAAACAAAATCAAAAACGTCCAGAATCCACAGACAGCCCAGTTTGCATAATGGTCTCAACTTTTATGGTAAATATAAGAACATGAACCTTCTGAATCTCCGGGAGAATGAAAGAAATACAATAATTATGAGAAACTGTAGCCTGGTCCATCTTAGAGTATTGTTTTAAAAAAAAGAAAAAAGAAAAAGAAAACAAGCAAACAAAAGAGCACCCCAGAGTATTCTGTATCAGCTTTTGAACAGTGTAAGTATCTGTAAAAAATAGGACAACTTATATTTCTTAGATGAAAATCCACCTGATGATTTAATTTTAAGAATGAGTGGTGGTTTATATTACGTAGCAGAAATTTTTTATATTTACACTTTTGAATAGACAATATGCACAAGGTAGAAAGATCAAAAAGCACAGAACTGCATATAGTCAAACGTCTCCCTCCCTCTCCTGTCATGGCTTCCAGGCTCTTCCTGCCCGAGTCAGCCGCTGTTCCCAGCTTCATGTGTATCCTTCCAGAATTATTCCATGGAAAGACAGATCTAGACGGGTACTGTCTAATTTTTTTTAACGCGAATGACAGCAATAATACAAACATCATGCCTCCCAGTGTTTATTAAACTAACAATATATCCTAGAAAGTGCTCCACGTCAGAATTTAAAGAGCTGCTTTGTATTTTAATGGCCGCATAAGGTCTTCCACCTTGATATTTTTAAACAGTTCCTTATTGATAGATAGTTCATTTATTTCCTACGTTTTCACATCACAATCAATGTCACTAGGAACATCTCTTTATAGTTTAATTTCACATGTTTCTGTGTCTATCAGTGGAACAAACACCCGGAAATCTATTCAAAAGCTGTTCCCTGAGTTTCCAGTGAGTGCCAGGCTGGGGACTGACGGGAACTGATGGGGACAAGCCTGCTCCCTTCCATCAAAGAACTCACAATCCATCAGAGGAGACAGGCAGGTTCCCAGACAGTGATAGCCTGGAGTGCACAGAGCTGGGATGGGGAGGAAGGGGTACAGCAGGGGAGAAGCACGAACTTCAAAACTGTAGTAATGTTGAGTGAATCACTCCACTTCCAATGTGAGGCCCGGTCACCCTCAGCACTCAACCCCAGTGCTGGGCACAGATTTGGCATAACCGGAGGCTCAGTGAGCATTTAGGGAAGGAGCGACTAGGCCTTCAGTTCCAACACCTGGATTGGAATGGGAGGCAGGGCCCTGGGTTTTGCTCCCAACATCCATCCCGACTTGCTGTGTGAATATGGGCCAATCATGTCCCTTTCTGGGCTTTTCTTCCCTCGCCAATTATATGGGAGGCACCTAAGGCTGGACAGGGTAGTTTAGTGGTTAAGAGCATAGGCTATGGATTCAAACCTGGGTTTTCATCCTGACGATCCCCCGCCGGCTGTGTGACCTTCACCAGGTGACTTAGACACAGCCTGTCTTGGATTCCTCATCTGTAAAACGAGGCTGATCATACTGGTAACACCTAGCCTTCAGAGTTGTGAAGAAGATTCACTAGCTACAGAAATATCAAGTGTTTAGGACAGAGCCCACCACACAGTGAAGTCTAAATAGCTGTAAGCTCTTTGCTCCCTCTCAAAACGTTAGCTTATTCTCATGTCAGGGGCTTTGTACACATTACTCTACCAGAAGCAGCATTCCCCTGTAACTTGCCTTGTCTTCATTGCGGTTTCTGCTCCAATATCACCCAGAGAGGGCTTCCCTGATCCACCATCTAAGGGACCAAAAAACCCCGTCAGTCTCTCTTCCTTTCCAGGGCTTCTCTTTCCCTTTGTTCTTTTTACTTGACTTTATTTTCCACTTTATATAAATGCTTATGCTATGTGCGTCTGCTCCAATGGGATCAAAGTGGCCCAAGGGAAGGGAGTTTTCCTTTTTTGCTTGCTGCAATATCCTTGGTTCCTATTAGAGGGCCCGATGCATATTAAACATTCAAAATCATTTTTCAACTAAATGAAAAAGTAGATCGGTGAGGTGTTTATTATTATCGTCCTTCTTTTACATATGAGGTGAAGAAATTAGTCCAATGTCACATAGCTAATAAATAGTAGTCAAAATTGAACCTCCACACTCAGACCCAGCAGCCCTCTGGCCAACCCAGAACGTGCTCTGTTTGCAAGTGATGTCAACGTTGGATGCAAATAGTCCTCAAAAGTTAGAAATAAAAGTCGAAATTGCAAAACCAACACGTTCCAATGAATGACAGTCACGCTCTGTTAAGTTCGTGGTTCAAATAAGAAAGATTTCCTGTCATCCATGATGAACAAATTAAATGATCTACATGCATCACTACCATCCCATCATGCATTTGAAATAATAGAAAATTGAAAAATATTTGATCCGAGTGTTTACGAGCAAATAAAAAAATACTCAGAATGTCTCATCGGAATTTTGAGAAGTATCTACTGTATACCAAAATAAATTATCATTTTTGGGCATGAACTATGAATGGGACTTTGAAAAGAAATGAAATGATGGGTATAGCTTTGCAACTTAAATTCATAGTCTCTCTTGTCATACCTGTCTACTGAAATGAGAAGGCAACTTGGTAGAAATCTTACAAATCTCAAAATTAAGGTGGGCGTGACCAAATGTTTCAGAGTGTCAACCTTGGATATAGCCATAGGAGGCAAGAAAGCATGATGTAATATGATTAGTAGTACACATACGTATTATTCCTTTAACATAAAATATGAAACATAGGTGTTTATTTACAATTACATGTCATTCTATATTTCTTTGGTTACATAAATGCCATTGTTCGAACAAAACAACAATAGGACTACTTAACAGTGGCGAAGAGTCATAATAAATAGAAGGACTAGTTACACAATATGTGTGAAAAATATAAAGATACATCGCAATGCTCCCTTCTGTCTTTTGATAGAACAACTTATTATAAAACTTTTTTAAAAACCTCATGGGATTTAAAATTTTTGTTGGCTATATTATTGTGTATTCATAACGTACACAATCGTAAGGCTCTTTATTTATATACCTTTAAAAATTTGTATAAATTAAAGGATACAAGTGCAGCTTTGTTACAGGGGTACGTTGCATAGCGGTGAAGCCTGGGCTTTTAGTGTAACCATCAACTGAATAACGTCCATTGTATCCCTCAAGCGATTTCTCATCCCTCGCCCCGTCGCCCCTCCCGAGTCTCCGATGTCTATTATTCCACATTCTGGACAGCAGTATGGAGATTTCTCAAAGAGCAAAAAATAGAACTACCATTCCATCCAGCAATCCCAATACCGGGTATCTACCCAAAGGAATCGAAATCATCATATCAAAAAGATACCTGCATGCATGTGTTTGTCACAGCACCATTCCCATTAGCAAAGATAGGGAATCAACCTAAGTGTCCATATCAACGGACGATTGTCTAAAGAAAACGTGGTGTATGTGTGTGTGTGTGTGTGTGTGTGTGTGTGTGTGTACATACATACACACACAATGGAATATTATTCAGCCATAAAAAACTATGAAATGATGTCTTTTCCAGCAACGTGGATGGAACTGTAGGCCATTATCTTCAGTGAAATAACTAAGAAACACTAAGTCAAATACCATATTCTCAGCCATAAGTGGGAGCTAAATGGTGTGTACACATGGACGTAGAGTGTGGAATAATAGATGTAAGACTTTTTAAAAGGCGTGTGCATAAACAGCAAAACTAATCAAACAGGTACTTATTCACATTTTAGGAAAAACAATGACTCGTTTGATTCTGTCTCCCAATATAGTAGGATTTTAAAAAAAAATTCTTTCTGTAATAATTCTTCTCTAAACTGCCTGCTGCCTTAGGACCTCCTGTTTTCATCCCCCTCCCTTTTATATAGTGGATAAATAGCATCCAATCATACTTATAATTTCCTTAGACTTGCAGCTCTGCTCTTCTCAAGATCACATTAGACTACCTCCGGGCATCGGTCTAATGTGATGACATCGAACTAAATACCCTCTCAACAAAAGCTTTTGAGCATAGATTTTACTTCTTCTAACATCAGGTTTTAGATTGTAGGAATTGATTTCCGGGCCTCCAAAAATATCCATCCCCTTTCTATACATAAAGCTTGCTTTGCCAATCAATTGAGTCCTTTGTATCAACAGTTCCTCCAATAGGCTGTCCATGTGCAAAGTGTCCTTAACTTTTAAACACTCTGGTGCACACTGGATGTCATCGTATATTTAAGTCACTCTTTCTTGGGGAAAAGGTTCTTTTTTAAGCTCAAGGGTAATTTCAGCTTTAAAGTTGAAGCTGGCTTCCATAGAAGTTAAATTATTAGTATAAAATTTGAGAAAGTCCTGTTTAACTTGGCTGTCTTTTGTTGGTGACTTTTTCCTCTTGATTTCTTAAGCAGTCTTTTTTTCCAAAGAATGAGTCATTTTTTTGCCATGTCAGTTTTTGTTGCTGCCTACACATAACATGGAACAACTCGGGTGCAGTCAGTTGAGACATTCCTAGGCTCTTTATGGCCTCTTCAAAGACCTTCAAACTATTTTTCAGAAACAGCATATAAATTTCTGCTTTATTGTAACCCTTTTCTTTATTTAATTGTAATCTTTTTCTCCATTCTTGTCTTCAATGTATTTCCAAGTAAGAAAAAGATGTTCTTCTTGTCCCACATTTTGAAAATATGATTGTATGGACAGTTTGACATTTTAACTTATTTTTATGGGTGGCAACAGCCATCTCGTAGTCCCATGCCTCTGTGAAACCTCATTATCCGCTTCTCCATGTTATGAGGAAATTAAAAGGTGGCCACAAGCCTTCACTATGTAAGTCTCAAAATCACAGGTAAGCAAACAAATCACCCTTCTGTTCATCAGTGTGTAATACGGTATGCAGCACATCTAACAGGTAAGATCTTTTCATTTGCTCTCTTAAGAAGTCTGTAGGCTGAATGGATTCCGCCACACTTTACATTTGCCGCTTCTCTCCAATATTCAGATAGATGAGCGATGTTGAGTTTGTATTTGGACAAAATATCTTTGGTTCTGTGTGTCTGTGGCTTCATTAAAATCTTCGTAGGTATCAAGGAGAATATTTGCAACTCCATTTTCTACGTTTTCTAAATCGAATTACGTTAGAGCTATGGGACGGTTTTGTTTTTTTTCTCTTTTTTGGTTGTTGCCACTGAATTGACACATTACTTGATATGCTCTAGAAAGCATGACAGTTGGCAAACCCTGACAGAATCAGCTCTACACCCACCCTAAGGCCCCAACACATCTGTGATGAAACTTTCTCCTTTCATTCATCTACAGAGCATTTTTGTTGCAATCTCTGAATCAGGAAGTGTAGCTTCAATCAGTTTCATAGAGCAATCAAGGAAATGGGACAATGTGTGTTGGTTTACCGTGGTATGCCCAACAATTCAGCGACCCCTGTTTTCAACGGGACATTGGTTTCTTTTTGGGGAGTCTCTCGATTGCTTTCATATCCCTTTCTCCACCGTGCCTGACCCAAAATTCTTTTCTGCATTTTGTGTAGTGTGTTCTGTTTTTGTCACTTACCTGCCCGATCCAGTCTTATGTGTTCTTCTATCTGTCACTAAAATAACACAATAGTTTAGGCTTCCTTTTTTGGTCATGCTGGCATTGGTATTGTAAGCATTCTCATTTTCATGATCTGAATTCTCAGATCTGTACTCACAAGGTACAGTGAATTCGCTGTCCTCACAGTGTTAGAAGTTCAACTAGCACTATCCCGATACCAATCATAGTTGACCCACAGTCGCACAGTTAACGTTCACGATTACAACATGCTTAAATTGCACTCTAAAGTCTCACCCCTCGGAGTGACTCCATGATGGATGATCCATTCTCGTGAGCCCCAAATCATAGTTGCCAATACTAGCCGTCAGAAGATTAAGAATAACCATGGCAACTAGGGAAGGTGGATAATCCATGTGGTTTCCATTTGACACTGGAAACAGTGTTGCTTTCAGCACTATTTTGTGGATGGCCTGTAAGAGTTCTGTCCTTTCCCCCCAACCTTCTGCACCCATCTGTGAAACCCGGGACTTTGCGTGTCCCTCGAGAGGTCTTCCAGGACACAGGAATATCAGTGCTAAAATCTGGATAGTCACCTAGCTCAATAGTCAACTAGCTCAATTGAAAGCCTTGCACAATTTTACTCACATTGCGAAATTTGGAAGGAACCCCATCTGAAATAACATACCCAACGTTATTGCCTGCGCTTGAGAGAATGAAGTTAATGCGAAAATACATAGATGAACATGTGTTGGAATTTGAAAGATGTTGCCAGTTAACACTAGGAGAAAGTCTGAAATTTTAGCCAACATTTAAGATAATGTTCCAAATGTTTCCATTTGATGATAAGTCATCATGTTCAATGACGTCTGGCTGGTGCCATAAAGGATAAAAAATAAATGTTCATGTAATACTAGCACTCTCGGAGGCCAAGGTGGGAGGATCGCTCGAGGTCAGGAGTTCGAGACCAGCCTGAGCAAGAGCGAGACCCCCGTCTCTACTAAAAAAAATAGAAAGAAATTAGCCGGACAACTAAAAACATGAAGAAAAAATTAGCCGGGTATGGTGGTGCATGCCTGTAGTCCCAGCTACTCGGGAGGCTGAGGCAGGAGGATCGCTTGAGCCCAGGAGTCTGAGGTTGCTGTGAGCTAGGCTGACACCACGGCACTCTAGCCCGGGCAACAGAGTGAGACTCTGTCTCAAAAATAAATAATAAATAAATAAATAAATGTTCAAAAGTCTTTTCTCAATAAGCTTTGTTTATCACCTTCAAGCAACCCGCAGAGAGAGAATCGACATTCTGAAAAGGCGGAAATTAAAATAATGAAAATAGGAAGAATACCTGGACCTGGTCAGCATCCCTATAGGAATGGAGCCGCGAAAGTGTTTAGAAATCCTATCAAGCACTGCATAAGAACTTTAAGAAAAATTGGCTGTTAACTTACAACTTCTATAATGTGTTAAATAGTTTTGTCATGAATCATTTCTTTAGGGGGGGAAAAGGAATTCATTTCAATATTTCATTGATGTACTGTATTGATTGACATTACCATACCACTTGTAAATTATTTTGAATACCATCCTTGCTCGTGTGTGCTTTCAAGGTTTCTTTCCCAGGCAGGCCCTTTGTTAGAGGTGGAAGGGGTTCTGGAAATCGGGAAACATTCTCTTCACCTCTAAGTTGCTTCCCTGATTCTTCATTACGATTTATCCTAGTGCAGCTCCATTTTATACCATTTCTTGTGCCCAGGAGCAGAGGTTGGACCACTCTGTATGACCTGAATGGTACAAAGGGCAAGTGACTCCTATGTTAGGTGGCAACCCTAGGCCACCCCAAAACAAAACCAAAGTCATAAAACCCTACTGATAGTATGATCTTTGCCGCGCCACCTAAAGCACACATAGGCATAGATTATGAGGGGGTGCATATATTGCAATGCATGCAGTGGGAATTTGTGGTGGTGAGATAATATGTGACTTTTTCTTTGTTTCCACAAATTCTTTTAATGTGCTTATGTGGTGTTTTTATAAAAGACCAAAAGATAAATAACAAGAATAACACCTTTTTCAGATCACTTTTCTCTATATTTGATTTTAAAATGCAGTTTACATAGAACGGGATTGCTTCTCACCTCCCTTTCCAGTGAAGGCCCATCACGTCTCCGGAAGCTTTACTGTACACATGCACTCTCATAGACACAAACACACATACACACAATACTGCGTATCCCCCATCCTCCACCCCACACAACAATTTTTCCAAACTTTTCTCAGTTGGAACCATATCTTACACTGACACAGCAATGAACAGAGGTGTGCTCTTTGGCCAGGCACTCTGGAAAGATTGCCACCCCTGCCCCAGGGTAATGGATCCCCTGGGACAGAGGATCCCCGAGGCAGGAGTTCCTAAAGAGTGCAAGGTTCCTTTGTTATCTTATTACTATTGCCTTGAAAATCGTGCTGACTTTGGTGAAGACATGTTGCCATGGTTCTGACTCCTAAAAACCTCTCCGCATCTCAGTTACTTTCTCTACCAAGCTCAAATCTGAGAGCGTTAATAACTCCTGTCACCTGGTTTCTTTTAGGTAAGAAAATCTGAAGCATAACACCCTCGAAGTTCTTACCTTGGTGGGTAATGCTATATCAATAATTTGCTTTTTTGCCCTTCAACAACAACAAGAACAACAACAACAAAGTGACGCCTTTTAAAAATAAAATATGATTGATTAAGAAATCGGGAAGACATCTCCTTCTTTCAATGTTTTCTCTCCGGGCAAATGCACGCTATTTCATATTGCAGGGTCATTTTCAGCACCATTTGTTTAAGGATGGCTTGTATCTGTCAGAATCTACAATGGGCATGACATCTATAAATACGAAACTGCTAGTTCAGAGGCATTTTTTGTATTTCTCTTGCTATCGTTCCCATGAATACGAGTGTTTTTTACTTTTCCTCTTCCTGATCTCTTGCCCCCACATTACTCTCACTAAACCAAGTATTTCATTTTTTATTTGTATCTTTTTATTGTGGAAAATTTCAAACACATAAAAGGAGAAAACATATTATAATGCACTCCATGTACCCAATAAGTTCAAGAGTCATCAACTTCAACAACCTTAACTTTCTTCAATTCTTGTTTCATCTATCCTCATCATACTTTTAAATTTTTGGCTGGAGTACAGAGAAGCCAAATATGGACATCAAATCATTTCATCCAAATATACACTTTAGTAGATAAGGACCTGTTTTAACTTAAGCACCCTACGATACCATGCCCCAGAAAACGACGAAGACTGACTTAACAGCATCTACTACCCAGTACCTTGTCCATCTCCCCAAGTGTCTCCTGGAAAGATTTTTTCAAGTTCATGAGCTCAAACTAGGATCTCAAAAGACCCACACATTGCACGTGGTTGCTACGTCTCTTAGAGTCTTTTCACATAGTCCATTTTCCCCTCGTCGTTTCCAGGCCATTTCTTTCTTTTTTTTTTTTTTTATTTCAGCATATTATGGGGGTATAGATGTTTAGGTTACGTATGTTGCCCTTGCCCCGCTCCCCCGCCAAGTCCGAGTTTCAAATATGTCCATCCTTCGGGTGGTGCACATTGCACTCTTTGTATATGCAAATACCCGTCCCCTCCTCCCTCCTCCACCCTCCCCCCTCCCCCCTGCCCAACATCCAATAGATGTTATTCTTATATGTGCATTTATGTGTTGATCAGTTAATACCAATTTGATGGTGAGTACATGTGGTGCTTGTCTTTCCATTCTTGGGATACCTCACTTAATAGAATGCATTCCAGCTCTATCCAGGAGTATACAAGAGGTGCTATCTCACCATTGTTTCTTAAAGCTGAATAGTACTCCATGGTATACATATACCACATTTTATTAATCCACTTATGTATTGATGGACACTTGGGCTGTTTCCACATCTTTGCAATTGTGAATTGTGCTGCTATAAACATTCAGGTGCAGGTGTCTTTCTTATACAGTATCATTTGGTCTTTTGGGTAGATGCGCAGTAATGGGATTGCTGGATTGAATGGTACTTCTACTTGTATCTCTTTAAGATATCTCCATA
>CAUYRB010036577.1:0-117028 GCA_963574695.1 Propithecus perrieri | reverse complement strand
GCTACTGTCTTTCAGAGATGCCCTTCCGAGTGTAACAGCATTTGAAATGCAAACCAACATGTTCACATATTCCTGGAACAACAACTCTCCATTTAGTCTCCCTAGCTCTTCATTAAGGCAACACTTGAGGTTTGGGGCCAGCTCATGAATAGTCAGCTGTGGTTCACCTTATCAGTGCTTCATAGGTCAGTTGTACCTTTCAATAAATTGACAAATTATTTTTATGCTTTTTTTTTTTACACCAAAATCAAATTGAATATTTTTATTATGGAGAATTTGAAATCATGTAGATCAAATGATATAATGAAATTCTGTCATTCAGATATAGACACAACAAACTCAAGGCCAACTCTTACTTATGTTGACCACATCTGTACTTTTTAATATGAAGCAGATCTTAGATATCATTATCATTCATTTTAAATTATTTCACTTTGTATGCTCAAAAGATGTGAACTTTTTCCAACACCATCACAAAAAAATGATTTAACATAACACACATACACAAACTCATACTACTCAAAATCATCAAATATCTACTTAGTGATTTAAGTAGATATTTTGAATTTTCATGTTTAATTGCAAAGGAAGAAATTCTTTTTTTTACAGTTTGAATCTAAAGCTAAATATAATGATTCCACACAATATGATCGATTGACATATATCTAATATTTGTTTTATTTCATAGGTTTCTAGTATATATTTTGTTTTATCTTTGCAGTTAATTTAATTGAAAAAGTAGTCCTGCTTCTTCCTTCTCTTCAACATAGTGCTGGAAGTCCTAGCCAGAGCAATCAGGCAACAGAAAGAAATAAAGGGCATGCAAACTGCAAAAGAGGAAATCAAACTATCTCTGTTTGCTGAGGATACGATCTTATATCCAGAAAACCCTAAAGCCTCCTATGGAGGACTCTCAAATTTGATAAATCTAATCAGTAAAGTCTCAGGTTATAAAATCAATGTATGCAAATCAGTAGCATTTCTATTCATTAATAATGACCAAGCATACAATCAAATCAAGAACTCAATCCCATTCACAATAGCTGCAAAAAAAAAAAAAAAAAAAACAAACAAAAAAACAAAAAAAGCCCTGGGAATGTATTTAACCAAAAAGGTGAAAGATCTCTAGAGGGAGAGATACAAGTCACTGATGAAAGATCATAGATGAAACAAACAAATGAAAAAATATAATGCTCATCACTTAGAAGAATCAATATCATTAAAATAATTGTACTGCCCAAAGTAATCAACACATTTGATGCAATTCCTATCAAAATACTGACATTATTTTTCACAGAATTAGAAAAAATAATCCTAAATTTCATATGGTACCAAAAAAAGAGCCTGAATAGCCAAAGCAAGTAATCACAAAGAATCTGGAGGCATCACATTATCTGACTTCAAATTATAATATTACATACAAAGCTATATCAACCAAAACAGCATGGTACTTGTGTAAATGTAAACACATAGATCAATGGAACAAAATAGACAAAGCAAAAACAAAACCATATGCATACAACCAGTTGATCTTTGACAAATCAAACAAAAGCATATGCTGGGGAAAGGACACCCTTTTCAACAAATAGTGCCGGGCAAATTGGTTAGCCATATTCAGACGAGTGAAACTAGATCCTTATTTCTCACCATACACAAAAATTAACTCAAGATGGATTAAAGACTTAAATTTAAGACCTGAAACCATAAAAATTATAGAAGAAAAAAATCTCAAAAAAAACTCTTCTGAACATTGGCCTAGGCAAAGATTTATGACTAAGACCCCAAAAGCAAATACAGCAACAACAAAAAATAAATAAATAGGACTTAATGAAACTAAAATGTTTCTACACAGCAAAATAAATAATCAACAGTGTAAATAGATAACATACAGAATGGGAGAAAATATTTGCAAGCTATATATGTAACAAAGGACTAATATCCAGAATCTACAAGGAACTCAAAGAAATCAGTAAGAAAAAACAACCCCATTACAAAGAGGGAAAACAACATGAGCAGGCATTTTTCAAAAGAAGATACACAAATGGCTAAAAAATATATGAAAAAATGGTCAATGTTACTAATTCTTATGAAATGTAAATTAAACCATAATGAGATACCATCTTGCCCCTGTCAGAATAGCAATTATTAAAAAGTAAAAAACAATAGATGCTGTCATGGTTATGGTGAAAAGGGAACATTTATATACTACTGGTGGGAATGTAAATTAGCACAACTTATGGAAAACAGCATGGAGATTTCTAAAAAAACTAAATCTACCATCTGATCCAACAATCCCACTACTAAGTATTTATTCCTTCAAAAATAAGACATTATATCAAAAAGACACTTGGACTTGTATGTTTAGCACAGCAAAATTCACAATTGCAAAGATGTGGCATCAACCTAAGTGTCCATCAACCAATGTGTGGATAAAGACCATATACTATATTGTCTTTATACCATGGACTATGACTCAGCCATAAAAAACAATGAAATAATATATTTTGCAGCAACTTGGATAGAATTGGAGGCCATTACACTAAGTGAAGTAACTTAGGAATGGAAAACCATGCCATTCTAGTTACTATAGCCTTGTAGTATACCTTGAAGTCTGATAAATTGATGTCTCTCAATTTGTTCTTTTTGCTTAAAGTTGCTTTGGCTATACGGGGTCTTCTCTGGTTCCATATGAAGCATAGAAGTATTTTCTCAGATCTGTGAAACATGATGTTGGTATTTTAATAGGGATTGCATTGAATTTGTAGATCACTTTGGTAGTACAGACATTTTAACAATGTTGATTCTGCTGACTCATGAGCATGATATGGTTTTCCATCTGTTTATGTCCACTGCTATTTCCTTCCTCAGTGTTTCATAGTTCTACCTCAGAGGCCTTTCACCTCCTTAGGTATATTCCTAGGTATTTTATTTTCTTTGTTGCTATGTGAAAGGTATTGAGTCTTTGATTTTGTTCTCAGAGTGACTATTGTTGGCATATGAGAGTGCTACTGATTTATGTACATTGATTTTATAACCTGAGACTTTGCTGAACTTATTTATCAATTCCAGTAGTCTTGTGGCAGAATCTTTGGGATTTTCTAGATATCAGATCATATCATCCGCAAAGAGTGATAGTTTGACCTCTTCTGCCCCAATTTGGATGCTCTTGATTTCCTTCTCTTGTCTGATTAAATGATTTTTCTGTGTCTATTGAGAGGATCAGATGGTCTTTGTTTTTACTTCTATTTATGTGGTGAATTACATTTATTTGCACATGTTGAATCATCCCTGCATCTCTGGGATGAGGCTCACTTGGTTGTGATGAATTGTTTTTTTTTTTTTGATGAGCAGCTGAATTCTATTTGCTAGGATTTTATTAAGAATTTTAGCATCTACATTCATAAGGGATATTGGTCTGTAGTTTTCTTTTTTGTTGAGTCCTTTCCTGGCTTTGGTATCAGGGTGATGTTGGCTTCATAAAATGTGTTGGGGGGAGGGAATCCTTCCTTCTCAATGTAGTAGAATAATTTCTGCAGGTTGGGCAACAGTCCTTTGTAGGTCTGTTAAAATTCAGGTATGAAAACATCTGGTCTGGGATGTTTTTTATTAGGAAAGATTTTTATTGTTGCGATTATTCATCAGTAGGTTGTTTAGATTCCATGACTTTGTATAGAGATGAGTGTTTCTGTTGGAGTTGATTTCTAATTTTATGCCACTATGGTCTAAGAAGATGCATTGTGTAATTTCTATTATTTTAAAAAAGTTTTTGAGACATGTTTTGTGACCTAGGATGTAATCAATCTTTGATAATGTTCCATGAGCTGATGAGAAGAACGTATATTTAGTGGTTTTGGGGTAGAATGTTTTGTAAATGTCCATCAGGCCCATTTGTTCTAGAGTTCTGTTTAAGTACATTGTTTCTTTGTTTATTTTCTGTTTGAAGGATCTGTCCAGTTCTGTCAGAGGGGTGTTAAAATCCCCAGCTATTATGGTGCTGCCATTTATCATTTTGTTTAGATCAAGTAGGATTTGCTTTATGAATCTGGGTGCACCTGTTTTAGGTATGTAAATATTTAGAATTGTTATATCTTCTTGTTGATTTATTCCCTTTATCATTATATAATGATCATCTTTATCTTTCATTACTTTTGGTGATTTGAAGACTATGTTATGTGATATGAGAACTACTACACCAGTTTTCTTTTGGTTTCCATTTGTGTGGAATATTGTTCTCCATCCCTTCACCTTGAGTCTGAATGCATCTTTGTGGGTTAGCTGTGTTTCCTGGAGACAGCAGATACTTGGCTTGTGTATATTTATCCATTCAGCCTATATCTCTTCAGTGGGGAGTTCAAGCCATTCACATGTATTGAAGAAATTATGAGAGGGGTGGATTTCTGTTCATCCTGTTGAGTAGAACTTTGTTGCTTTATCTCTTGAGGCATTGTGGTATCTGGCTTTTGACCTTTAGCTTTTGGGTATTTCTACCCTGATGTCTATTGTACTCATACACATGTAATGTAGTTCTGAGTACTTTCTGCAGGGTAGATCTTGTCTTGACAAATTTCTTCAGTATTTCCTTGTCTGAGAAAGTCTTTATTTCCCCATCATATATGAAACTTAGTTTTGTAGGATACAAAATTCTAGGCTAGCCGTTTTGGGGTTGATAAGACTGAGACGGTTGTCCCAATCCCTTCTGGCTTGTAAATTCTCAGTTGAGAAGTCTGCAGTTAGTCTGATGGGTTTTTCTTTGTAAGCTACCTGCTGCATTTGCCTTATGGCTCATAGGAGCACCTCTTTGGTCTTTATCTTGGCCAGTCTGATGACTATTAAATTGGAATTAATTGATCAAAACTTATAAGCACATATGGAAGCAACATTCTTTGAGTGTTGGGCAGGTGGGAGGGGGGAAGGGGGCATAGGCAAACGCACACCTAACAGGTCTGGTGAATGCTATCTGGCGGATGGCCAAGCTTATAGCCTTGGCTCAGGAGGTGCAAAGGCAATTTATGTAACCAAAGCTTTTGTATCCCCATAATACTCTAAAATTTAAAAAAAAAAAAGGAATAGAAAATCAAATACTGAACGTTCTCATTTGGAAGTGGGAACTAAGCAATATATATTAATAGGCATACAGAGTGACATAATGGACATTGGAGAATCAGAAGGGGGAAGGTAGGAGAGGAGTGAGGGATGAAAAATTACCTTTTGGGGACAATGCACACTATTTGGGTACACTCACTGTCTCTTTATGGTATCATTCTATGTTCTGTATGTCAGGCTTAAGCCTAACTCATAGTTTATGTTGAGTTATTCCATAGATGTGCAGATAAATTCTTGTTACCTCTAAGAGAATTATTAAACTATAACTATTATTGCAAAACAATTACACACAACTTGAAAGGAACTGTCAAAACAATAGTTGATCTCTTCTAAAAATAACAGGAATAATTGTTTTCTTTTATAAAGGATATTCACTAAACCTTGAGATCTTTTCTGGGAGAGTAAGTGGAAGAATCAGAGCAAGAATGAAAGCCTATCCTTTGTTATACAATTTTCTGTTGGTGTTTATCCAAACATGAATCACCATTTTCTTCCACATTCAGAGAAAAAACCCTCTGGATAACCCATATAATAGCTGGGTATAATTCCTTTAGGCTTAATAATTACACCTAGTGAGTAATTACTATATTTCACTATAGAATTTCCCCTTGGAGTGGCTTAAAGTTTAGGTGGATCATTCATAGCCAATTTCAAAAGAAGAGTCAGCAAATAGAATTTTACTTCCTCAGGAATTGGTAGTTTGTACTTGGGTTAAAAAATAATAATAAAAAAGCACTATTCTTTTGTTTTCCATTAGTTCCTTATAATCTATATCTATCTATCTATTTTAAATACTGCATTAACTCATTTTTGAGACCAAGGCTGGAGGCTGGTCAGTTCCCCCTTCTTGTGCAGCTGATCTTGTCCACATCCTAAACACTTCCATTATCAAGTTCTCAAACTCAGGGAGTCACTATTCACTGGCCCTAATTTCCCCAGGGCTAGGTTCCAGAAAATTAGGGATAGCCCCTATGCCCAGGACTGCTTTCTGTAACTTGGAGCTGTAAGTAGCAAAGAGTTCTGCTTCTCATCTATACAAGTGTCAGTATGTTTTTTTCCACCATCAAAAGAAACCTTAAATCTTATAAAACATTCAGTCAATTGCCATTTCTCTAGCTCCAATGCTTTCAGTCCTGAAAAAAAAATTATAATCCATAAACTCTAAGGTGTGGTTGAAAGTCAGAAAAACACATGAAGAAATAAATATAGCAAAAAAGAAATATAAGCCAATTAATGGATGGGAAATGTCCAAACGATTACTATTGTCAGGTCACTATTGTAAATAAACTAATTCAATATGACATATAGGAACAGGGTACATTTTAGGCTTAATGTGAATATTTTTTAGGAAAATATTCATACAACTTGGAGATGTGGAAATATATTTACACTTTATAAAACAAAGTTAAATGACATAGCTATTTCTTACACAAATGATAAATATATATATATTACTTTATTATCTTTAAATAAAGGTAAATGAGCTATTTTCACATATATGAGTATAATAAAAAGAACATTCTTAATTGTTTTAACAGATAAAATTCCAACTCATGCCACTTCTCTACTCATTTGTCATTCTGCACTCTCTAGCAACATTCTAGCAGTTCCAGGATTATGTCAAGCACCCTCTCACTTGAAAGCATCTTTACTTGTTTTCTTTTTCTATGATTATTTCCCCATCTCCACAAGTCCAGGCTCAGTTATTTTAATACTGTTTCTTTTGAGGCTTTAAATTTCCTTCTGGTCTATTATCCTCTATTATTTCCTTTCCTGGAGGACATGTACTTACACTGTTCATTTTCTTCACAGAGGTTTCATGACATATACTTATTTATTCCTCTGTTTACTGTCCATATATGTGGCTAATTTCTGTTTATCACAATATTTTTTGGATGATTTCATTTGCATAGACAGCTGTCTATTTTTCTCTAATGTCCAGGAGAGGTCAACCTAGACAGAACTTTCCTGAATCACCTCTGCAGTACTTCTTGATACATGCTTACACATACCCTTCTCTTTGGTAATGCTGAACTAACTTCAATTTCTCAAAGTCATCATGAAGTTCTGTGAGTTCATGCACTCACACATTTTCATTCCTGGGAAAGTCATCACTGCAGCCCTGTTAACCCTTCATCAATCAGACTCCACTTCTGTCTTATCTGTCTTCTTCTGCTGTTTGCAGAACAGCCAGTAAACAGCACATTCTGATAGATCACTTGGTAGTGAATTCCTTGAAAACAGGGACTGTATGGTTGATTGCTATACCACAGAATAGCAGTGTCTGTTGCATAGAAGGTGATCAATAATTGTGTACTTAATGAATTAGGAGCATTCTAAAATTTCGATGCCATTAATTTTGCATAAGATAGGAGAAACTGCTTGATGAATACCATGGTCCTAAATGAATCACTAACATTAGGCATTCTAGGAATTTGATCATGAGTCACTAGATGCTGTGGTAGACTAGAGGCAGATTCTTGTTTAGAATGGTTGTGCATGCTGAAACAGAAATTATAATTAGACTAATGTGTGATCAAAACATCACATACATAAACATGGGAAAACAAGATTAAACCTGAGCAGACATTAGCAGACAAGAAATTTCTCCTAGATGAATATTTGGCCAAGTAATTTAATGAGTTGCTTAGTAAGAAGGATAAAAGTTACTATGAAAAGCCAAAAGAAAATTATTAATATTAGGTTTCATATATATTTTTTCTCTGAATTTATAAGTGTAGTAAACCAACAATATTTTTCATTCCATATTATGAATTTAATTATTCTCAGGTAATTCATTTTTTACTTAATTTTTTTTTTAAGACTAGTCAAGTGCAGTAGTGAGGAAGGGAGAAAGCAGTAGAACAAGGAGTTCAATCTGTAACTGACTGTTAACAATCAAGTGAGAAAACTCACTACCTTTGGACCAGCCCATTTTTTATTATTAATTTTAAAGTTGAAGAAATTTTTTTTTATATAAATGACTATCATTGTCAAGATTTGGGTACATTATATAGGCTTTTTCATTCTAGGAAAAGAAAACAAAAGCAAGAAGTATAGATAAAGAACTCCTCAGCACTTACGTGATCATTAGAACTTAATAATTAACCAGCAATGCAAAAGTGAATTTAGTGTAGAATAATCCCAATTACAATTTGTAACCAGATTTTAAAAATTTGAATGAAATAATGGTCTTAGTGAAACTGTAATTTGAAAAATTTTATTAAGGAAAACACTTGATTTAAACCTCAAAATTTAATGTTTGCTAATTTGCCCTTTGATTTTTGAATACTTTTCTTAATGTCAAGTGTGAGTCTCAGAAACTCATTATACGGAATTTTTTCTTTATTTTTTTAATTTCAAAATACTAAAGTGGTACAAATGTTTCTGTTACATGGATAAACTGTACAATGCTGAAGTCAGGACTTTCAGTGTACCCACCATCAGGACAGTGTTCATTGTACTGGATAGGTAAGTTTTTATCCCTTATCCCCCTTTTAACCTCCCCCCTTCAAAGTTTCCAATGTCCTTTACATCTTTTTGTGCCCATGTGTACCCATCATTTGGCTCACACTTATTAGTGAGAACATGTGGTGTTTTTCCATTCCAGAGAAACTTCACTTAGGATGATGGTCTTTAGTTCCATCAAAGTTGCTGCTAACATTATTTTATTCCTTTCTATGGCTAAGTAGTATAGATATATATATGTAATATATATATATATCACATTTTCTTTACACAATCATGAATTGATTGGTATTTACATTGATTACATATCTTTGCAATTGTAAATTGTGCTGTGATAAACATTTGAGTACAGATGTCTTTTCGATAAAATGATTTATTTTCCTTTGGATAGATACCCAGTAGTGGGATTGCTGGATCAAATGGTAGTTCTACTTTTAGTTCTTTGAGAATTCTCCATACTGTTTTCCATAGAGATTTTATTACTTTGCAGTCTCACCAATAGTGTATAAATGTATTTTTTTCTGCATCCATTTTCTCCCATTCTGTAGATGTCTGTTTACTTTGTTCATTATTCCCTTTGCTATGCAGAAGCCTTTTAATTTAAGTTTTATTTATTTATTTATTTATTGCTGCTGTATTTGCTTTTGGAGTCTTAGTCATAAATTCTTTGCCTCGGGAAATGTCCATAAGAGTTTTTCCTATGTCTTCTTTTGGAATTTTTATGGTGTCATGACTTACATTTAAGTCTTTAATCAATCTTTCATTAATTTTTCAATATGGTAAAAGATATGGGTCCTGTTTCTTTCTTCTGCATGTGGCTATCCAATTTTCCCCAGAACTGTTTATTGAATAGGGCATCATTTTCCAAGTGTATGTTTTTGTCTGCTTTGTTGAAGATCAGTTAGTAGTAATTATATGGTTTTATTTCTGTGCTCTCTACTCTGTCACATTGGTCTGAATCTCTACTTTTATATCAATACCATGCTGTTTTAGTTACTATAGCCTTGTAATACAATTTGAAGTCAGGTAATGTGATGTCTCCAGATGTGTTCCTTTTGCTTAAGATTTCTTTGACTATTCTAGAATTATTTTTTCTAGATCTATGATATTTGATGTTGGTATTTTGGTGGGGGTTACATTGAATTCGTAAATTGCTTCCGTCAGAATCACACTTCACACAGTCTCATATTTTCCTGAGTGATTATTCATTCCTCTTTATTTTTTTCCTGAGTCTTTGACTGACTGGGTTAATTCAAAAGTCTTGTCTTCTTTCCCGGAGATTCTTTTCTTCTGCTTGGTCTACCTGTTGTTGATGCTTTCTCCTACATTTTGAAATTCCCTTAATGAATCTTCCATTTCTTTAAGTTTTGTTATACTCTTTCTTATGTTGTCTATCTCTTTAGTGATATTTTCATTTTTTTTCATTTGTGTCCTAAAATATTTTTTTGGCTTCTTTGTGTTGGTTTTCAACTTTCTCTTCAATTTTATTCATCTTATGTGCCATCCGTGTTCTGAATTCCATTTTGACAATTCCCTTTTGTTTGGGGTTCATTGTTGTAGGTCTATTGTGATCTTTGAGGTTGTCAAGCTAGCTTGTTTTTTCATATTGCCAGAGTTCTTTTGCTGGTTTCTTCTCAGCTGAAAGCTAATCTTTTCATTCAAGGAAGATAGGTTTGCTGTGTGTGCACCTGTTCTCCTTTGCTGGGAACTCTCCTATTTAGTGAAAAGAAGGAGAGGTCCATAGATGGCAGTGTGCCTCGGACCTGAGAGATCAGAATGGAATCAGGTGCTGTAATGAAGGAACAGAGGCCAGCGGGTCCCTGCTGAGCCCACTTTGCAGTGCAATGTCACTGCACAGTTTCCAACTACCTCACTGGTCAGTACAGAGGGCTGCAGTGGTGCTAGGGGCCCCCTCACAGCTTGGGTCACATTGTCTGGGGGGAGGGTGAAGCATTCTTTCCTTTTTCCCCTCCCCATGTGTACACATCTCCCTCATGTTCCTTCCTGTCTTGGCAAGTAGATAACCCTGTCCACCTCTCCTTTACTCTGAGTGTCTCCCATCACTTCTCTGATGCTTTACAGTGCTCTCTCCAAGAGGGTCCATCTGTATGTGGGCATCTACTTGCAACTTTCCATCCTCTCTTTGAGACCGGTGTGTGTGGGCTGCTTCTAGTAGGGCATATTACCCTCCTCCTCTCTCCCCACCAAAACAGCTTACTTTCTTTCTTTTTCCCTCCAGCATATACTGTTATATATGTATCTATGTATATAATAGTACATGCTGTCTGGATCATACCATTTGATTGCAAACTTAAGAACTGATATTTGGACTGCATTCTTAATTTATATTATTTTTCTTTTTAAAGTAACACACAGAAGATATTTTACATAAAAAATTTTTGATTTTGACTAAAATCCTAAGTGGCTTAAACAATATACAAATTAGGATATGATGCTATTAGTAATTTATACTCATCATATAAATGCAATCTGTCATAAAAAAATTAAGGCTGAAAAGACATAAATTAGTTTATAGGATATAAATAATGTCTTAATGGCTTGATATAGATAGGTTATTAAAAAGTCAAATATAGGGCATAATATGAAACTTTGAAATAAGCATGCATAATTACCTCATGGCAAGTTAAGCTAATGATGACACAGCACCAAAAATCCTGTCTAAATACCTCATTAAGGGAATATTAATTACTTCTTATAACAAATTGGAAAGATATTCTAATATAGTATTTAACATAATGAAATGGCAAACTTTAATGTATTAATTTTCTTTTTCTATCTCTTAACCAAATATGTTTTTGTTTTAAATGTTTCAAATAATTAATATCTAATAAATTCTCTAAATATAATATATATTCTCTAATATAATAAATAATAATATAATAATTATAAAAAATTATAAAAAATTATAAAAATATAATTCTCTAATAATATAAATTCTCTAAATATAACCTTTCCATTTTTAAATAACTCAGTATTCAACAAAACAGTTAAAAAAAAAACTCCCACCAAAAATGCCACAAATTGAATAAATAAATATTGAATTACACAAACCTTTTGGTACAGTTGGCCAGCCCAAGTGGGTATTCAGCACCATCATGAGTTTTCTACTTCCATTAATAGCACACTTTTCTCAAATCAACTTAGTTGCAATGATCCATAAAGTGAGAAAGCTATTTGCCTTTTCATGCTTGACTTCTAGTGGAAAAATATCTTTGACTGTTTCTTCCTGATTTTATAACTTTACATATATGTGTAACTGAATATTTATAAAATTTATATTCTTAAACAGTATATATACAAATATTTAAGCAGAACCAAGGACCTTTGTGGTATTGCATATAATATTGAAGATTGGAAACCAATCTGTGTTCAGGATGGGGTAAAGTTAAATAAATTATAGGTGGAATACTATGCTGTTATTGAAAAACATATGTTTGTGCAAAGTCAGAAAGTGCTTCTGGTGTATATTATTATGTGAAAAAAGAGATACAAAACAGTATTTTCTTACTGACATTGAAAATACACTAAAGCTATTAGCAGTTATTAATTTATGGGAGTTTGATTTCTGAAGAGAGACATTTCATTTCCATTTTATATTTTCTGTGTTTTTCAAATACTTCGGGAATTTATTAAAATTTTTATACACACATAAAACTAGAAGCAAGTATGTCATTCATAGTGAAACCAAGAAAAGAATCTGAATTATTTATTTATTTATTTATTTTTAACAAACATCATCTATAGTAGTTACCATAGACTGAGTTTTAGTCAAAGAGATTTACTCATTTTATTCTCATAAAAATCGTATAGGGTAGGTACTGTCACTACCTTCTATGAAGACATTGAGGTACTAGGGTTTAACTTATAAGTGGCAGATTAAGATTTCAAATACAGGTAGTCTGAATATATACTTAGCCTAATCACACAAGCACTGCTTCTTATTACCTTATGATACGACAAGAGAAATTGTACAAAATTGCTTTTTCATAATGACAGGTTGAGGATAAATAAAAAGTAAGTTCCTAATCTGGAATATTATACTGATAGTACATTTCATTCACTATATAGATGCAGATATGAATATGGATATAGATATGAATAAGGATAGGTAGATACATACAGATGTAAATATAGATATGTGTGTATAGATCTCCAACAACAAGGAACCTGGACTTTCCTCTTAAATTTTGTCTGTGTCTATTTTTCCTAATGATGAACCAGAATGAAGAACCATGGTCTAATCCAGAAGGAATTTTCTCAATAGAGGATTACGAGAACCTGTTCCCCAAAGGACAAATAATAACACCCAAACAACAGCCATTATACAACGAGGATGTGCAATCCATTGAACTTCTTCACAAATAGCAAGATTGTCATACCAAAGTATTTGAGTGCTTTCAAATTGGGTAGCATATACACATTTCTAAGACTGGATATGCCTGGTTTAAAGATTCAGCAAAATTAAAGAGAAAGATTTTTCTTTTGTGGTTTGCCAAAGTTAAATTATCTTTCCAACTCTCTCGGAAACATCAAAGCTTAACTATTGTCATTCTCTTTTCAGTTAATTCTAATCTAGAATGTCTCCATATTGCTGTTGAAATGCCTTCTGCCTCTACACCAAATTCTGGGGATTTTGGCCTAACTTTCCCAAGTTAACTTCCTAATGCTACATAAAAAGATTTGGAACCAGTGAATCAAATGTCAGTAATATAAAATTAGAGATAACCAATGGATATATTCCTTTGTCATGGTAAATACTTTGACTACCAATCAGATACATTTTAAGAAGTTGATGAAATATAATAGTGTTACTAGATATTAGTTACTACATTAGATAACACTGCATTCCCCCCTCCTGCTAATTTGAACTGCATTTCCACACCCCCCCCCCCACTAATTTGAGATGATTCAGTTTAAATGTTAACTATTAACACTTATGGTTGGGGCATATATAGGTTTATAATCTAGTGGTGTAAAAATGGGCCGATGTTAAAATGAAGCATACTGATTAATATTAAACTTTCCGGCCATTTCATTAAAAAAAAGAAACAACTAGGTATATATGCTCACATAATAAGAGTTTGTATGATAATTGTGAAAGTGTAGGAGACAATTTCAGGAGTCTTTGTAATAATATGTAAGTTAAAAATAGATAAAGAAAGAGAAAAAGAAGTCTTGTGTGATTAAATTAGCCATTTCATTCCCTATGTAAAAGCATTGCTTTTTCTATGGGAAGTATTTTGTAACTATTCAAACTTTTAAGATTTTCTCATCTGTTTGTAAGATAAAATTATGTAAGACTAAACTGCAAAAAAACTCATCTTGATAAGTACATAATAGAAAACTGCTTCTATTTTTTTGCAATTTCAGAAAACAGTTCATAAAGCTGTTCATTATGTGAACAACAAAAAGTAGATGACAGCAGTCATAGCTCTGTTTCATTTCTTTCTAAAATGTTTCTGCTTCTAATGATCTACTAAATAAGGAAACTTTAGGTAAATAAGGTAGAAATTGAAGTTTAAAATTCCATCATGTTTAAATTTCAATGATTGTAGTAAGCTGTGTATAGTTAGAGTCTTCTTGTACCATATGATCCTTAGAATTTTTCAGAAGATATATTACATACATTTTTCATATCATTAAGATCTTTCTAACCATTCTTCCCCACAAATTACTGATCGGCAATCCTATTTATTATTGTTCTTTTTTTTACTGCATTTACAAGACTAATTATTAAAACTCTAAATTATAGAAATTTAGACACCTTAAAAATAAACACAATAATTATGTTTAGGAATGTTATTAGGTGCTTTTCAATTATATATCTTACCATTTTATAAATGCAAAGATTTAGGCTCAAAGAAAGTAGTAAGTTATTTGTATCAGGTTATACTAAATCCTTTATTTATTATTTCTCCACTCTTTAATGGAGAAAGATTAAAATATAGTAAAATATACTTAAAATATAGTAAGTAATTAAAAATCATATTATGCCTAAAATTCAAAACAACTTTGGAAATTAAATTGAATATAATTTATAGAAATCTCTAAAAAGATAAGCCAAAAATTAGTTTGATAAGGTTTTTAAAATAAAAATTATTTTATAACATAAACTAAATTATAACTTTGATATAAATATGACTTAGAGAAAAATGTCTTAGAAGATAATATTAAAGTTTTCTATTCTCCACTTTTCTTTTATGGTTTAATATTATAAGTAATTCTTATAATCATGTCTTTTATTAAATTAAATTTTATAGCAATGTCTTGTATTAAAAATCCAAAAACAATAGCTGTTGCCATGGAGGCAGAGAGAAAAAAAATGCTTCTACATTGTTGGTGAAACTGAAAATTAATACAATCTCTATGGAAAACAGGGTGGGTATAATTATGGTTAACTGATTTGGATAAATGGAACCCTCAAAACACAAACTATTCCATTTCACTTGTAAAACTTTCTAGGGATTTTTTTCTCTACAATTATTGTTCACTAACGTTTAAGATTATTTTCTTTTTTACTGTTTGAAGAACAATTTGCCATCTGCCATGTCCTGATATGGAAAGTAATTGCTAATGAATGTGGCTGAAGTCCACAGGACAGTTGAGGATGCCTTGAAGTCAGAGTCTTTGTGACATCCTCTTTTCCATGTCTGTGACTGATTACTCCTATTTGTGTTCACATGTTGCTTCATCTGATAGCTATGAAATGCCCAGAACTTTGTTTCATAATTCATAAAATAATTACGAAGCTAAATGTTCCTGGAAAAACAAATCTTCTGAAGAAAGTTTGAAGTCTGAACTAAATTAGGAATGAAGTGTGAAATCTGCTGCACCAGAATTGCCCACCTGTGTGCAAAATTAAACTGTTAAAAGTTTGAAAAGGTTTAGATACCTAAATATGGAATTCATCCATTATCGGGAAACTCATTCTTCCTTGCCTGCACTAGTAACTGTCACGCTGACAGTACATTGTCTGTATTAAATTATATTATATATTGATCTTTTTGAAATAAAATTAATTAGTGCTGAAGGATGAGAATGTGAAAGATTTTCATATGGTATGAAAACAGCAGTGATTCTCTGAGTGGTATTACTCTAATTTAAATGTTTCCCCTCAATTACAGGAGACAAAATTTCTTTATATATTGACAATTGCATACAATAAATTCACTTATATATTAATCTAATTTCAAATTGTAGAATTACCTAAATACTAGAGAGTCATCTTTTTAGGTAGTTTCCTAAGATGCAAGTACATCATTATATCACATTGTTGGTGTACCCTTTATTATTGTTTATAGATGCAAGAATAAAGATCATCATCCACACATAGCATAGGTTATGGATTATTAATTATGTAACAATCACTGACACATAGAGAAAACTAAAGGGAACTAAATTAATGAGTTAGTGGTTATCATGACACTTAACATTTGAAGTGCACTGACCTTCATTTCATTTGGTATTACAATTGGTGCAATCCTGACAATTATTTACTTTCACAAATAGTTTATTCTTGAAGCTCTCTATGATTCTCTAGCTAAAGTACTCTTCTTTTTTGAGACCAATGGCACTTTGTGCCTCTATTAAACTATTGAATCATGATTTATTTAATGTTTACATATTTTATCACCATTATAATATTTTCTTAATATAGGTATGAATCAAGAACTAGTTAATGATCTCTCAATTTGTCTATCTCTATATTTTAATTAAAATAAAATGAGCTAGAGTGGAAAAATTGAAATCGTTTTCTTAATTATTCCAACTTTATTTATTTTTCCAATAATTTCAATGGTTTTTCTATACATCGCTAATTTATCTTTTTACATTTTTGATTAGAACAATAAAAACCCATTCTACTAAGTGAAGTATCACAAGAAAGGAAAAACAAGTATGACATGTACTCACCATCAAATCGGTATTAACTGATCAACACTATGTTCACATATAGTAGTAACATTCATCAGGTGTCGGGCAGATGGGAGGGGTGAGGAAGGGATGGCTATATTCACACCTAATGGGTGCGGTGCACACTGTTTGGGGGATGGACATGCTTGAAGCTCTGACTTGGGTGGGGCAAAGGCAATATATGTAACCTAAACATTTGTACGCCCATAATATGCTGAAATACAAAAAGAAACTAAAATAAAAAAATAAATAAGTAATCAACTAACTAAATAAATAAAATAAAAACATTTCTCAAAACAACTTATTAATAAAAATGCCAGAACTATGTGCTTGGCTACACAGTGTTGGCACACAACCAGTTATTTTGATTTAAGGTAATCTCCATGCTCCAATTTCTAAATCCAACTCCTACAATTCTGGGAACAACATAACAGCATTTGCCACCATGATAGTTTATTTTATCCAGAGGTATGGTAGCAGCGATAAAATCATATATTCCTTTTCCACAAAAAGCTAAGACCAAAATTTTCAGAGCTCAAAAGATCAGGCTATATTTGTGTTTATATTTTAAAAAATATTCCTGGGTAGTAAATGACTAAAGTTTCTGTTAATGGAAACTTTACCTGAACTGAAACTTTGTTTTTGAAATACAATTCCATGAAACTATAAAAACACTAAGAGAATCTTAAAGTAATTTTAAAAGGTTAATTTTATAACAGAAGTTATAGGTGGAGATCTATTTAATATATTCTCTATACTGGCAATATAGTTTCCTTAGCATAATATATTTCATCAGAGATCACTGCCTCTTCTTAGTTTCCCAGCTACTCTGTCTAAGGGAAAAAAAAAAAAGGGAAGAGCTAAATAAATATTATACAAACAATTTAGAAAAAAAATTCAGGTAAGGGAAAATAAAAACTTGAGGTATAAATTAAATTTTATACAATTTTTAATAAGTATTCAGGTCTTCAACTTAAGTAATGAACATTTTTTCTTACAGTGATACTAAACTATCAGATGACTAAGAAAAATTAGCTATACCTGAGGATCTCAAATGTGCACTTTTGCCAATGGTATCTTATTATTGTTTTATTAAATCAAAATTTCTTTCCATTTATTTCCTATTAATTTTTTAGTGTGATATTGTTAGTCAAACTAAAGAAAGAGGCTTATTTTAGCTTCTTTAACCAGAGGCTTGAATGTGTATCAGAGTCACTTCAAGAATATTTTAAAAATGTAGAATCTTGGTGTCATCCTATGCATATGGAATGGAATTTCATGAGTGAGGTAAAGTGATATTTTTCAACCTCCGCATATGGCTCATATTCCACTGTAACCAATGACAAATCAATGTTAACACAATATCAAGGAGTGGTGAATAGTATTGTATATGAAAGTGCTGTCATGTGTAGGGTGAAAATATAATAAAAGTCTCTGAGTTATAGCTGGGGTGTTGTGAGAATATAGTACAGATCAGTCATATACAATGCACAGGTGATGCTTTTTTAATCAAAACATTCAAAATGAAACAACAGAAAGGATAAGGGAAATGATTTATTGAACTCTTCCTTATATCATAAGTTCTGTTAGCCACTGTATATACATTGTATCATTAATCTTAACAAAAATCCCCAAAGAGAACTATGTGTATTTAAATTATTCTGGTTTATAGACTCTGATTTTTTACTATATTCTCCTAAGTCATGTACCTAACAGTTATATCTATCTTATTTAAAAGCTTATGAATTCTAGTCCATCATATATTCTGTGACATACTTTCAAAATTGTAGACTTTAAATAAGGGTTCTCATGTACTGTTGTTAAAATTATACTACACCTCAAAAAAGGATTCTAAAAGTCATAATGGAAAATACTGTTCTAGCTTAATCATACTATTAAGGAATAACCACTTGAAAAATTGATAAGATTTTAGGAAAGAAAATGGAATCTGAAAAAGGAATCTCTAACTGCCAAACAATAGAGGGCATGTTTAGCCATGTATGTTTCTAGCCTTGAGGAAAACATATAAACAAAAAATAATTCCAAAACAACCAAGAAAAAAATAGAAATCTACAGTTATGTTTTCCTGAATGGAATTATTTTTAGCCAACAAGATATTCTCAAAGTGAGAAGTGCCATATAACAAAGATCAAATTCAGGGAATTTTCAGTATAATGTGGGATTCACAGGGCAAAGTTTAGATCATATATGCAGTGCTAAGCTCTAGCAAAAAACCGTTAGAACTATTATAATAAACAAATTCAGTAAAGTTGCAAGATATTATCAATAGTGTTTCTATACAGTAACAATGAACTATCCAAAAAACAAAGCAAGAAAATGATCCCATTTACAATAGGATCAAGAAAGAAAGAAAGAAAGAAAAGAAAGAAAGAAAGAAAGAAAGAAAGAAAGAAAGAAAGAAAGAAAGAAAGGAAGGAAGGAAGGAAGGAAGGAAGGAAGGAAGGAAGGAAGGAAGGAAGAAGGAAAAGAAGAAGGAAAGGAAGGAAGGAAGGAAGGAAGAAAAAGATCCACTTAGAAATAAATTTAACCAAGGGGGTGAAAAATCTCTACATTGAAATTATAAAACACTGATGAAAAAATTTGAAGAAGACATACCAAAATAAAAAGATATCTTATGTTCATGAAATATAAAAATTATTATTGTTAAAATGTTCATACTGCAAAAAGGGATCTATAGAGTCAATACAATCCCTGTCAAAATTCCAGTAACATTTTTCACAAGAATAGGACAAACAATCTTAAAATTCATATGAAACAACAAAAGATTTGTTCCCGATTATCATTAGGTGAAAGAGAATTTGTGGTGTTAGGTCAGGGAATAAAATGGGAAGGTGTTGTCATATATTGGAGAGGGTTTTTCTTTTTCACATTTATCATTTATTCAAATTTTATTTGGGTACTTAGCTCAGAATTACTCATAAACTTTATCCCATGGTATCACACCAGAAATCATTGTATTTAGATCTTATTCATAAATGCCAGGATAATCTTCCAAATTTTCTGAATGCCAAAAGAATCTTTAAAAATCTTTATAAACAGATTGTGCATGTCTTTTTAAATATTACCCAACACTGCAAAGGACTATAGCTAATTAAAATTTTGTTGTGATATCTATATCCTAATTAACTAATGAAATATTTCCCTATGATATAAAACACAGAGGGTCATTATAAAGACCTGATTCATTTGTGTGAGGCCAAATATGTAGATTGTATGTGTCAATCTATATTTCTCATGAAGTAAAATGGAAGTAAAATAATAATAAAAGCAACAAATGATATTCATTTTTAAATCTTATTTATTTATTTTTAATTTCAAAATATTAAGGGCTTACAAAAGTTTTTAGTTACATGGATCACTTTTGTAATGCTTGAATCATGGCTAGAAGTGTGCCCATCACCCAAATAGTGTTCATTGTACTCATTAAGCAGATTTTTGCCCCTCTTTTCCTCTTCCCCACCCCCTGCTTAATTTCCACTGAGTTTCACTTCCCTCTGTGCATATACGTACTCATCAGTTATTTCCAATTTAATAGTGAGTATGTGTGCTGTTTGTCTTTCCATTCTTTAAATATTTCACTTAGGATAAGTGTCCCTGGTTCTATCCAAATTGTTGCAAAAGGTATTAATTCATTCTTTTCTATGGCTGAGTAGTACTCCATGGTATACATATCCCACATTTTGATAATCCACTTATGAATTGGCGGGTATTTCTTGTTCCATTGTTTTATATGAACACGGAGCTTTACCTTTTGGATGTTTTTACAGTGGTGGGTGTCTATTGTGCTGATTCATGTGTAATGCACTTCTGAGTATTTCCTGCAGGGCAGATCTGGTCTTGACAAATTCCCTCAGTGTTTGCTTGTCTTTAAAATATTTATTTCTCCATGTATCAAACCTAGTGTTGCAGGATACAAATTTCCACGGTGCCAGTTGTTCTGTCTGGGAAGACTGAAGACAGGACCCCAATCCCCCCAATCCCTTCTGGCTTGTAGGGTCTCTGTTGAGAAGTCTTTAGTCAGCCTGATGGGTTTTCCTTTGCAAGTTACTTGATGTTTTCATCTCACAGCTCACAGTAGTTCACCTTCATGTTGACTTTGGCCGGTCTGATGACTATATGTTTTGGTGATTGCCTCTTTGTGATGAATCTCCCAGACATTTGTTGAGCTTCTTGTACATGGATGTCTAAATCTCTAGAAAGATCATGGAAGTTGTCCTCAATTGTTCCCTAAAATATATTTTCCGGCCCTTGTGTGTTTTCTTCTTCACCCTCAGAGATGCCTATGATTTTTATATTTGCCTATTTTACATAATCCCATATTTCCTGTAGGCTTTGTTCATTCCTCTTGCTTCTTTGTTCTTTATTTTTGACTCATTGGGTTAATTTGAAAGAGCTGTCTTCAAGCTCTGAAATTCTTTCTTCAGCATGGTTTATTCAAAAGCTTTACACTGTGTTTTGTATTTCTTTAAATAAATTTTTCATTTCCAGAAGTTCTATTTTCTTTTTTTTAATATTTCAATCTCTTTAGTGAATTTTTCATTCATTTTTTGAATTTTTTTTCTGGTTTCCTTGAGTTGGTTATCCATTTTATCCTGGATTTCATTGAGCTTCCTTACAATACATATTTGGAATTATTTGTCATTTCAATATTTTCATTTTGGTTGGGATCCATTGCTAGAAAGCTGGTAGGCTCCTTTGGTGGGTTCTTTTGCTCTGATTTTTCATACTTCCAGAGTTCTTGCACTGATTCCTTCTTATCTTGAGCAGCTGTCATTTCTTGTTTTTGGATTTTCTATCGTCTAGATGGGGCCTTCCTACCCCCATCACTTGTAAGGATATGTCTGTAGCATATGTTGGGTAAAATCCTTTGGCTTTGCTTTTGGATGCTTTAATGGGGGTCTAAGTTCTGGATGGATGCCTTGGTTATAGATACCCTTAGTGTGGTGGTTTTCTCAGTTGCCAGTTGTTTGTAGTCTGTAGCCATGGGGAACTATGTGTGTGGGCAGACTTTCTGTCTCTGATGAGGGAGGATGGAGGTCTTTGAAATCCTTTCTCTTTCCCCCACCTTGTGGTCTTCTTAATGGCATGAATTACATTGGCATGCCCAGTTTAATTTCTGAGATTGTAGGTGGTCCTTGTGGGTAAGAATCAACCACACCCTGTATGATTGAGTCAGTAAATGTTGTAAAGGGCTGTAAAAACTTACCTCCCTTCCAATAGGTGGCACTTGCTGGAAAGAACAAGCTTCAGTGTTATTTTTGGGATCTGTGGCTAGCTCTAGCCCCTTAGGAGCAGCACCTGAATACCCCAGGCAGTGAGTGGGGCCCTGGAACGTCCAGGTAACTCCTTATTCTCCACCACAGCAGAGGTGAGTGGGGGAGTGAGGCTGGTTGGGCCTGGGTGGGATGAGTCTCCCTCGGGCTCCACAAAAGCTGATAAGGAAGCTGTTTTCTCAGGGGTCAAATGTCTGCTCCCAATTTCTGGGGAAAACCACCACAGAGGGGCCGGGCTGAAGTGACCCCACTAAGCCAGAAAGTCTGCTTGTGGGGGTGGGACCATATGAGATTCACAATCTGGCTGTCAGAAGTGGGTTTTGCTCTTCTCCCCCCTCCTCTGCTTCTTGGTCTCCTTCTGGCATCTGCTAGCAGGCAGGAGCTCAAACTAGCTGTGGCTGGCTCTAGCCCCTTAGGAGAAGTACCTGAATACCCAGGCAAAGGTGCTTTGGGCTGGAAGCTTCCCTGTGTAAGATCCCGTCCTGGGCTGAAGGTGTGGCTTTCCTGTTGGGGAAGGGATGATCCACAAGTGCACTGAAGCTGGGATCCACACTGCACTCTCTTATCAGTTCTGCCCATGTGAGCTCCCTCACCTTCCAAGATTAGTTCACAAGTCTCTCCTCCATGCCATAAGTAACACAATCAAGTTCTGGGGATATTGAATCTGGCCTGTGGGCCTATCCATGGATCCCTGAACAACAATCCCTGACCATGCCAGGGAGAAGTGTGACAGTCCAGAGTTGCCTATGGGTGATCAAGCAGGTTTAATGTCCCTCTGCTTCAGGGCATGCCCTGCTCTGATGCAGCAGCCAGGTGAGCAGCACTGAGGAGGGCCAGTGAGCAGGGAGCTCACAGTCCAAGTACCCCTTAGTCCACTGCAGGCCTTTAAGAGGAAAGGCTTGAGCCTCACTCTCTGTGGAAGCCTCAGTGTTGTGGGTGCACCAATTGAGGGAAATTAGCTGCTCATTAGAGCTCTAGCTCAATCATCTCTCTTGGCAGCAGTGGGTGGGGGAGGGGCAGGGGAGGAAAAGAGTCTGAATGGAGGAAAATTAGCACTCTGGTCATCTCTGTCTCTCTATCTGGAAGGCAGCCTGCCTGGAATGTCGAGGCTCTGGGGTCACACATATCTCCCGGGACCCACTGGTCCCCTGTGACTCCTGTAGTCTGGGCTAGAGTTGGAAAATATTTGCGTGGGAATGAACAAGGTGAAAACTAAGGGGCTGAAGCCCCATGGGTACAACAAAGGTGCACAATGGGTGGAGAATCAAAATGCTGCCTACTCTCTTGGCTTAGGTCTGCAGTGATGGGAAGTGACCCCACGGGGGCTGGCAGCCTGGTGCTTTGTCCTTAAGAAACTCCCAGTTCACTGGCAGAAGCAGCTTTTGGGTTTTTGAGGATAGAAAGGCTCTCCATCAGCTCGCGAGCCTGTGGACTCCCAGAGATATGAGAGAGGGAGAAACAAACACCCCACCTACCCTTTTTGCTGGACTCCAGCCTCTCAGGGGTTGATCTCTGCCGGTATCTTGCTCCTTCTTATTCAGCTCCACAATTTCTTTACATGGAATATCTGGTAGGTTCTGGCCCTTTTCCCTTGGAATTACACCCAATCTATGATTGTTTGTTTTTCCCTTTTTCATCTAAAACTTTCCTTCTTTTTGAGATGATCTGGTAGCTGATGTCTCTGGTCAGCCATCTTGAACTAGACACATTCATGTTTTATTAGTTTCCCTGTTTGAGTATAATGTAATGAATGAGGAAACTTCTAAATTTTAAGTTCCATAAATAAGTGGTTTTACACTTTTTAAATTTTCTAAAAGGCTTCTTTAAGGCATAAAAAAATCAAATAGACACATTAATGAATATTTCAAGTAAAAATGATAGAACAGCTATTTGCTTAAAAATTTGATAAAAATTGTTTTCTATTACAATTGTAGCCTCCTATTGATAATAGAATATTTTTATTAAAGTATAATTTATATATCAAACAATTTATTTTTTAAAAGTGAGCAATAAGATATTATACTGACTTTCTGTCTATACATGCTATTGAAAAGGGATTTATGGGAAATGCAATAGAACATTGATTTCAGGATAACATTTTTTTAATGCAAGAGGAAAGTAGCTCCAATATTTAACATATTTTCCTGATGAATAATTTACAATGAGATATGTACACTTTCTTAAGCCATGGAAATACTACTTTATGAACAAGTGTGCTAATTAACATTTTCTCTGAAAATATTAAATTCCTTTAAAAATCCAATCATTTTTTCTTGCATTCATAACAACAGATTCTTGATCTTCTGATTTCTGGTGACATTTTAATTATTATAGTAGAGGTCACACTTTCACATATGTTTTATATTACTTAATTACATCAAAATATAATATGGCAAAGTGAAATATTTTTATTTACAAATCATTTCAACTTATAAACGCATTCTTCCACTTTCCACTCTGGCACGTCGAAGCACTTTTAATATTACAATTTGGTAATACCTATTCTATGGATAGTCTGACATATAACACCATGGAGTATCAGAAATAACATTTTCACATGTGACTCAATTGTGAATCAAGGGTTACAGTCAAGGGTGATTTTTTCTTTTACGATAAACATTGACTTTAATGTATACTTTTTGTTCAAATAGTTCTTCAATATTTTTCTTTTATTTCATAAAATGAGACAATTGAAATATGAAGGAAGATTTAGTCATTACTATATGAGCAATTTCCAGAAGCAATTATTATCTCAAAAAGCAATAGTTTTTCTTTGTTATTCATATTTTATGTTAAAATGGATGTTCTTATGTGAATTCTATTGACATGTGAAATATGACAGAATTGTTACTAAAATATCATGAGTATTTTTTAATTATGCATGCAAAGTTAAGAATTTCCATGGCAGCATTTCCTTTATAAACCTATTTTAGGAATCTGGAACTGCTCCCAAATATTTTAACTTGTTTGAATTTTAACCTTTCTTTACAATTTTAACTTAGAAAGGTATTCTAAGAGTTCTCTTGTTTTTTGAAAAAAATAAATGAAAGACATCAGGAAAAGTAGGATTTAACTAAATCTGGATGGATTCCAGAGTAGAAAAAGTTTTTAAAAATGCTTTCATATTCCTGTTCATAACGGATTATCTATGTAAAATGGTATGAAAAACAAATGCAGAGAAAAAGTGAAAGCTAGATGAAAAATTAGGACCAAGAAGTTTACTGCAATGTAGAGATGACCATTATGAATTGCAAAACATTTGGAAAAGAGCAATGAAAATGGTGAAATCTAATAAAATTTGAAGGCCAGAATTCCCCCAAATCAATCATGATTTACTGGATGTTTTTAATTGTTAACTTACATTTCTTAAGTGTTATATAATTTTTAGCTCTTATTCCTTATTGTATGCTTAGAAAATAGGAGAAGAAGAAAGAGCAGGACAAATGGGAGCAAGAAGAGAAAATACAGGGAAACCAGACTTCTGCTTCCAGATAAAATGGAATTCCTTGTCCTTACTCACCCCTCCACTAAAAGCAAATTAGGAAAACTGGATAATACAAACGGCCTATGAATGAAAGTAGTGGTGTGCCTTTAAGGGTTCCTAGAGGCAAGGAAACCTCAGAGAAATGAGCCATTTTTTGCCTCAAGGCATTTGTCTATTACTGACGCAGTGCTAGAGGTTGAGATCCAGGTAAAGAGCCATGATTAAGACGCAGAGAGGCCATGGATATTCTGGCTAGCCTCAGATTGCTGGAGTCACAAAATAGAGTTCAAGGCTGCCAGAGCACTGAATAGAGGGTCCAACACTCCAGGAATAGAGGGAGGAAACACAGAGAAGTGAGACAGACTCTCTGGTGTTCCTATTAAGGCATGGACCAGATTCATAAAACTGGGTATGACAAGTGCCTGATGAAATAAACAGAAAACCACTGAAAAGCAAAGCAGAGGTTTGGGTATTTTTACAGTGTTGGAGTCTAGTATCCATCCTTGAGGAGGATGGACCCTTGGATGGCCCAGAGAATCCAATTGAAATTCACAGACTCAATCAGAGGATCAGGGCCAATCAGACATACCACAGGTCTTACACGTGTAGGTGAATAAGAAGACTTACTGAACTGAGTGCCTAATCAATGCCCTTATCAAGTATTACTTGCTTGATTTAAAGAAATTAGAATGACATATGCAACTTTTTGCCTTTTTTCCAATATGTGAATATTAAATTAACATTTTTGATTACTGAAATAATTATGAAAATATTCAAATTGTACTGTTTATATAGCATTTACTAGACTGATATGATATTTGGCTATTAAAATATATATCATTTAAAAAATGGCCAGTTGTTTACCAAAAAAAAATCATTTTCCATCCTTCATCAGGCAAAATCGAATAACAAACATCTACTAGTATAGAATTTTCTTTTGTCAAATGAGATATTTCTTTTCAAATCTGAAAAATCATTAGTGGTAAAATCAGACTAAATTTCATATTTGGAAAATTATATCATGGATTAAAATTCAGTTGATTTTTACCTAGAATATGGTATACTTTCAGCATAGGTAGTAAAAAATGTCATGTTGCCTTTACTTTTTATAATTTATTCTTTTTGTGACTATGTTCCTCACTTAGTAACTACTGTTACTATGTCTGTTAATACTACTATTACCTTGACTTTAAAAATCAAGGACAAGGAAAGCTAATCAACTTATCTAACAGTACAAGAAGAATGTGGAAAAACAAGAATCCTAATCTTGGAGTGACTCATATATCAGTGTTTTTAAAAACTCCAACTTTATAATACTGTCTTGAGTTCCTGTTTCCATAATATTTGATCTGAATAAGGTGGTGACTAATACCTAAAAGTGAGAGAATAAAATTATTTGCTATAAATAGTTGCTGTAATGTCAGAAATCCATTGCTTTGGTAGATCATAGAGAAAAGAGTGTGTCAGCCTCAAGAGAGCCAGTGTGGAGTTGAAAATAAAGCCATTGATAGCAAGGCAAATCATGGCTCCAGTTTGTGTTCATGTTCTGAAAAGAAGTCTTCAATTTAAGGGACAAGCCAGTAAGTCAGAAATCACATAGGCAGTTGATAACCAGGTACATACACTTTCTGGAAATGAAGATATGTCATTAAAACCAAAACATACAGGAATCCAATGCCCAGGATACATATACATAAACATATACATATACAGTTTCCTATATTTTACAAGAAATTTCTATACATTCTATTAATAATATAACTCTAAAATAAGACCACTTCAGTAAATAAAATGAACTTTTCTATATTTAAAAGAATCTGTGAGGGCACATCAGAAGTGAAGGCGTAGTAAATTTGTTTTGAGAATTCTGAATTCAATAGAAGTTACGGTTTCTGTTTACAGGAACTAAGACAGACACAAAGAATATATTGGTAAGTCTTTTACTTGGAAGAAAAAGAAAAAGAATTATCAAGAAGGTCTAAGAAAGGAGTGATGTTAACAGAATGTACATTCATTTTTTCCTTAGACTCTCTTTGGTTTTCTTAGCTCTAGGAAAAGCTTTTCAACTGAAACCCACGCAATCTGGTTTGTTAGGTTAAATACACAAACTGTTTTGTGCTGGGAGACCTTTAGCATTTTTGCTAGCGCTCATCTGATCCCAGAGACCCTATTTCAACATCTTAAAGAAAAGTTAATAATTCTTTATTTGATTCAGGGATTCAGAATGACTCCATTGGTTTGAGGGCATCAGTTTAATTGTTAGGCTAATCTTAAAACACACACACACACACGAGAACTATGTAACAAGTGCAATATCTGTATCCACAAAAAATGAGTTTAATTTTCACTTATAGTCAATCTTTAAATGCATATTTCTAGCCCAACCCTTTCTTATGAGCTCTAAATCTATTTATCCAGGGACCTACATGAGATTAAATATTTAAAAACCAATTCAGAATCCATCCTGTGCAGGAATTAATTCATTATTATTCTCTCTCTAAACCAGTATATTATCAATTTTCCCTAAATAGGTGAATGGCATTATAACCAAGGGTCTTGTCACCTATATTTTGACTAACTCCTTATTAAATTTATCCTTAATTTATCAATTTTGATTATTAAACATTCTTGGATCTGTCTTGTTTCTTCCTCTCTTGCCATCATCCCATTAATTCAGCTCCTAACAGCTCTCAGCTGGACTATTATAATACACACACATGAAAACATATACATACAGATTATATATATGTATGATTTGACCCCACCTAAGCCCCTTTGTCATACACCAAGATTCCACTTTCCTCCCAATCCTGTTATAAAAGGATTGCATGTTTTTAGATATCATCTCTCTCCCTAGAATACTATTCCTTTTCTTTTTTACCTTGCTCCCTCTTTTTTCTTTCTTTAGATTTCAAATCAGGTATGACTTCCTCTGAGAAACCTTTGGTAATTTCCCAGTGTTAGCTAATCCTTCTTTTTATAAGTTACCATAGTATCATTTACCTCTTCTTTACAGAAAATTATACAGGTGCAATATCATAATTGTTTAGGACATTCTGATTAATGTTTATATTCACTCTTTTCCAATAAAGGCCATGAAAGAAAAGAGTTGCATTTAGTAAGAATTTTTCCCAGTTTTGATCAATGTGTATTTTACTTTTTAGGTTAGCAACCAGCAGTTTGTAAATGAATGTATGACTTTTTATTGATGGGTAATAGAGAAGCACCACTGACAACCACAACCTGGCCTAGTAATGTCAGCTAGTCCTGGGTGTTGAGCTGGCAACCTGGCAATCAAAGAGTTGATGTTCTCTTGGTGAGCATAAACAATTTCATAAAACATCACCATTAGACAAGGCCAGTCTGTCACCATGATAGATGAAGACAAAAACAAAATATTATGTAATCATATCTGAAAATTGACAAAAAAAAATTTTTTTGAAAGCACAAAATGACTGAATAACCCTCTATTCTAGTTAATATCAGTGACTGATGGTCCTTTGCTAATTTCAGAGTTAGCCTCACTCTAGTCTTCCCTTCTTCTAAAAAAGATTTACTAAAACTCCCAATCTAGATTTACTCTGGCTTCCTGATGACATCCAAACTATCGGCAAGCCCTGCTTTCTTTACTACTCTCCAATCATCTAACACATCTAAATCTCATACATGCTTTCTAAGACCCCCTAACCAATAGCCTCATTGTTCCCTGTGGTGTAATCCTTGTGGTCTTGGCAGGAGAGTGAGTATTGGCAGAGGCACTTTAAGAAACTATATAGATTTCAAAACTAGTAAAAATTCCCCTGGTGCTTTAAGCATGCTTACACACAAATACATCCATATTTGACTGGTACAAAATCAAATTGACTGGAGGTAAAATAATTAATAAAATAATGAAAGCTAACTTTTGTACTTACAGTAAGCTATGCACTTACCTGCCTTACCTATTTCAATTTTTAAAAAAATAAAATAAAAATACCTGTAAGGGTGAAATTTTTATCTTGCCCATTTTATATATGGAAAAATAGAGTTTGCTGTAAAATTTGAAATTTCTGACATATCTGGAAATTATATCTTAACTCTTAGAATTTTAAAGTAGTCTAAACTACTATACCACATCATACTCCTAGCTAAGTCATGTTTATGAATTTTCTCTTTAATCTGTGTAATCTCTGGCCATGATCAAATATCTGAAGTCTAAAGGATGTGGAAAAATGGTAGGGAAGTGACAGATGCTCTTAAAAATACCATTGAAGATATTGTTCCTGGAGACTACAAGATATTTTAAAACTACATGCCCTAATGCTCATTGAGAAAAGTTAAATTGCACAAATATTTATCAGATAAGTACTATTTGCTAAGTACTGAATAAAAGGTCTTTAATCTTAAGATTCCAGATGAGGAAGACAAAACAAAAACACAGATATTTATAATCTGAGACAGAATATAGTATGTCATTAGGTAAGTTTAAAGTGTTTCATGGGTTCAGAAAAGGGAGATATTGTACTTGATCAAAGAAACTAGGAAGCATTTTAGGATAATTGATCATTTTTATTTAAGTTTGAAAACTGATCAGGATTTTAATGGTGGTTATATCTAGAGGAGGGATTTGGGATGAGTCTTAAAAACTTTTCATCTTTATAACTCTTTAAACAAAATTTCATTCATATAATAATTTAATACAATAGTAGGACTTTTTACAGAATGAATTATAATAGAGAGGTTTATAAAATTAAAAGTTTTATTTTGCTCACTGTAGTAGCTGCTACATCAAATGCATAATTTGTGGAGTAATAAATAAATAATTAGAAATGATGGAAGATAATAACAGTGAGAGCTTGAGATGATGTGAAAAACACTGAGGAAGAGTGGAAGGCATAGGGTAAAGAAGGTGTACATTTCTATGGTGGACAGATTGATGGGAAATGCATATCATGATTTTGAGGAGAAATTTGCATTATTGCTTGGGCAATTTCACTTAATAAGTCATAAAGAGCCTTTGACCATTTGTAGGCAGAGAGTAAAAAAAATACAGTAAATGTCAGGTGTGGTGGCTCACGCCTATAATCCTAGCACTTTGGAAGGCTTAGGCAGGAGGATAGGTTGAGGCCAGGAGTTCAAGACCAGCCTAAGCAAGAGAGAGACCCTGTTTCTGCAAAAAGAAAAAAAGAAAAATACAAAAATTAGCCAGGTGTGCTGGCATGCCTCTGTAGTCCCAGCTACTCTGCAGGCTGAAACAGGTGAATCGCTTGAGCCCTGGAGTTTGAGGTTGCAGTGAGTTATGATGATGCCACTGTACTTTCGCCCAGGTGACAGAGCAAGATCCTGTCTCAAAATCTATCTATCTATCTATCTATCTATCTATCTATCTATCTATCTATATGTGTGTGATCAAATATATGCATTTATTAAATTAAATTATAATTATTAAATATTAATTTACCAAAGTTATAAGGTAGACTGAGGTAGGAAACCTTAGACAAAGAATACAATTAGGTATTAATTTTAATTCTCCAGGGATGAATTAGGGTAATGGAAATAGAATTAAAGAAAGATACAGAATTCAGAAAGACTATATGAGTAAGCTATCCAGGACCCAGAAGTTAAATGACATTGAAGGACAAGACTCAAAACACACAACCCCAAATATGGCAACTTACTGTACCAACTATTTCAAACTGAAAGGATATGAGAAAAGAGCATAAGTGAAAAGATCTCTTTGACCTTCTTCCAATGTTCTCACCTAAACCAGGCCATAAAAGAATTCTCTGACCTTCCTCAAAAGTCAGTCATAAACCCTTATTCTAGAGGGGCCCACCCTATACTAGGAGGAAATAAATGTCCTTATTTCTGAAGATACAGGGACAGAAAGAAGAATCTGAAAAAACAGGACTTGCTAAGTTCTACCCAGTTTATTTCCATTAGATCATTCCCTTTTATCCTCCAACATACTTCTGATTGACTATATATAAAAATATACAGATTTCTATTTTTTATTATGGCTTCATTTCTGAAGACTCTTGTGTCACATAAAAATTATTGAATTTTTAATTGGTATGCTTTTCTCTTGTTAATCTGTCTTTTGTTATGGGACCTCAGCCATGACCTTGCAACAAATGGGAAAAAGGTATAACTCCTTCTCTTCTACATGTACATGTGGTTAATATTCTAATAGCATAAATAGCACTACACATTAATATTACAGCGAGCTCAGTAAAAGTCAGTGAAGGATTTTTGGATAATGATGACAATGATGTTGAAAAGAACAAGATTTGACAGATGTTTAATATGATAGTTTGTTAAGATCCAATTAGAAGAGCTTGACCTCTCAGAGACTTGTATGGATTGAGAACATTAATTGGATGATAAACTCTCTGAGGATAAAAACCACACCTTTGTGAGAGGTGACAGGTGCAGATCCTGTTTGAGTCTTCTACGTGTGGCCATCCAATTTTCCCAGCACAATTTATTGAATAGAGATTCTCTTCCCCACTGTATGTTTTTGTCTGCTTTGTCAAAGATCAGCTGGCTATATGAGGATGGTTTTATATCTGGGTTCTCAGTTCTGTTCCATTGGTCTATGTCTCTATTCTTATGCCAGTACTATGCTGTTTTGGTTACTGTATCCTTGTAGTATAGCTTGAAGTCTGGTAAACTGATGCCTCCCAATTTGTTCTTTTTGCTTAGGGTTGCCTTAGCTATATGGGGTCTTCTCTGGTTCCGTATGAAGTGGAGAATTATTTTTTCTAGATCTGTGAAAAATGATGTTGGCATTTTAATAGGGATTGCCTTGAATATGTAGCTCACTTTGGGTAGTATAGACATTTTAACAATGTTGATTATGCCAATCCATACATGAGCAACTGGCTAGGATGGCTATTATTAAAAAGACAAAAGACAACAAGTATTGGTGATGGTGTAGAGAAAAGGAAGCCCTTGTACACTGTTGGTGGGAATGTAAGTTGGTCCAGCAATTATTAAAAAAAACTGTATGGAGATTTCTCAAGTAAAAAAAAAATAGAACTAGAACTACCATATAACCCATCAGTCCCTCTGTTAGGTATATATTCAAAGGAATATAAATCAGCATTTTTTTAGAGATTTCAGTACTCCCATGTTCACTGCAGTATTAATCACAAAAGCCAAGATATGGAAACAACCTAAGTGTTCATGTCCACTGAGGCATAAAGGATAAAGAAATTGTGATGATACATAATAGAATATTATCCAGCCTTAAAAAATAAGATATTGCCATTTCTGACAACATAGAGAAACTTGAAGCACATTATGCTATGTGAAATAAGCCAAACACAGAAGGAAAAATACTGCTTGATATCACTTATATGTGGGATCTAAAAAATTCAAATACAAAGAAACAGGAATTAGAAAAGTGGTCAAAAGGAGGGAGGAGAGGAAGAAATGATATAGGTCAAAGGGTACAAACTTGTAGGTAAATAGGATGAATAAGTCTAGAGACTTAATGTATAGTATGAGAACTATAGTCAATAATATTGTATGATGGAAATTTGATAAAATAGTGTATTTCAGGTGCTCTTAACACATAAAAGAAGTAACTATGAGGTAATGGATGTGTTAATTTGCTTAATTGTAGTAACCATTTTACCACATTTATGAATATCAAGACAAAATATTCTGTACCTTAAAATATACAATACAGAAGGAAAAATCATGTTTCATATAAAGGAGTATAAGTCAAAGTGTCACAGTGCTTAAATCCACAGCACAATTTTACCTTTGATCTATTCTTCTGAGATATATTGAACATCATTTTTGCCTTTGTCTTCAGCTAGAGGATATTTAGGAAAAATATCCACACATGGAAAACTAGACATTTTTGTGACACAGTGTACAAATTACTTATATTAAATAGAAAGTTTTCTTCTTTTTATGTAATATTATAGAATATATTTAAAAAATGAATAATAGAGATAGCAAGAATTTAAGACATGATTCAGTTACTTAAGAAATGTTTCAGTTACTTGCTGAATGTTCAAAATGCCATCTCACTTATTTCCTTTTGAAGGCAGTTATATAGGTGTTATAATCCCCATCATATAGTTGAGGTTTGCAGATATCTCAGCTAACACGTTTCAGAATGCACTTAAGATACATTCTGTCCATTTTCAAAGCCTGAGTTATATTTTTCTATCATTTTACTGGTCCAAAGATAGAAAATGAAACCGAAAAAATGAGACTCAATAGGCCAACTAGTGAAGATGACTTCCCTATGATGAGGACCTTCACCACAAGCTCTGACTATTCTGGAATAAGGAGCACTGACAATGCTATTTTTTATTGTCAAGATATTGCACAAGGAGATTCTTAAGTTTCAGATTCTTGTTTGAAGGTTATCTAAGGAAGTGTGTTTGCTTTCTGTGAATATACTTTTCTCTAACTACTTAATATGGTCCATTTAGCCCATAAAGTTGAGTATATGCCTTTGTAACTCTCTGAGGCAAGAAATCCACACATATTCCTCTTCATTTATTTCATTCTGGTTTATAAAAGGGAAGAGGGATCCAGCTTATTCAAAATCCATCTGCCATTGTGTTAACCTGTCACAGTGCCTGGTTCTTGCTTGCAACTGCTCAAGAGGTTTGATTTGTTAAAAGCAAGATGTCAATATATTTTTCTACTTACTTGCTTACTCCTGCTTACATATTACCCTATGCCATTCTGCCATTTATGGGGAAATGTTTTGCTTTTCATGTTTAATGATTATTGCTGCCTGTTTTTCTGGCTATGTCTAGGGGCAAATGTAGGCATGATGAAATGAAATGTTTGACAAGTTCTAAGTCAAAAGAGCAACGTTAATTGAGGCTAAGTCATCTTTGACAGGATTAGAAGCAAGGAAAGACTGATGTGAGCAGTGTTATTTTTTAAGAAACCTTTTTCACTTAATATTTTTTCACTTACAAAGAGCCATGTAAAATATTTATTAAAATACATTTGCTTGTTAAAAAATTTATAAGTCATGTTGGGAAGAAATATTACAGATACAGAATATGCAAATATTTAAGAAAAATATCTAATTGTCATTAAACCTCTATATTTTGTTAAATCTATTTTTCTGTTGATATCTTATAAATAAATATAATGTAAGAATATAAAGTATCATTTATTTTTTCTTTACACAGTAATGACTAAGACTTTCATTTACAGATGACTAACCTAGGTTTCTACAAAAATGACTAGCATTGATATTTAAGTATATACATTCATTCAATATTGATTTAAAAATATTTTTGTCCATTTATCTAGTATAAGGTATACCCAAGAAGAGACATATTATGTATAGACTTTAAAAGGTTTAAATGTTACACACACACACACCCACATACATAAAATATATATATATATATATATATATATATATACATTCTAAAAGTTCTAAAAGTTCTAAAAGTTCATGGAAAATACATATGAAAAAACTCTGCATAGATTTCATTTTTTTGCACAAAAATAAACTCATACTAACTTGTTATAACATGTTTGAAGAGGATTTAGTCTGAAATACCTAAAAGGATAAGACTTCATTTTGAAAGTAGCCCCATAGCAGGGCAACATGGATTCTGCTAATATCAAAGCAAGAACAAATATCAAATTTATGGTGAAGCATGGGTGAAAAAATGTTGAAATCATTGATGCTTTACGAAAAGTTTATGGAGACAATGCACCAAAAAAATATCAGCAGTTTACAAATAAATAACTCATTTTACGAAGGAACAAGATGATGTTGAAGAAGAAACCTGCTGAAACAGATTATTTATATCAATTTACAAGGAAAAAGTTAATGTTGTTTCTGTGCTAACTGAAGAAAATCAATGATTAACAGCACAAACAATAGTGAACACCATAGACATCTCAACTGGTTCAGCTTACCTAATTCTGATTGAACAATTAAAGTTGAGCAAACTTTCCACTTGATAGATACCAAAACTGTTACATCCAGATCAGCTTCAGAAAAGAACAGAAAAATTTTAAACAAATGGGATTAAGATCTCAAAGCATTTATTCAAAGAATTGGAACAAGAGATGAAATAAGGCTTCACCAGTATGATCTTGAAGACAAAGCACAATCAAAACAATGGCTTTTAGGAGGTAGCAGTGGTCCAGTCAAAGCAAAAGTGGACCAGTCAAGAGGAAAGGTCATGGCAATGAGTTTTTGAGATGCTCAAGGGATTTTGCTGTTGACGTTTGGAGGACCAAAGCATGATAATATCTACATATTTTCAGAAAAATAGCCAAAGTTTTAGCAAAAAAATACCTGGGAAAGCTTAACTAGAGAATCCATCTCTACCACAACAATGTTCCTGCTCATTCCTCTCACCAAGTAAGGCTAATGTGTGTGTTTTTTCTAATTTTCTCTTTCCTTTTTTTCTTAGTTTAATAGTTTTAGGGTGTATAATTTGAATTCTGTTACACGTATATATTGTATAGTGATGGAGCCTGGGCATTTGGTGTACACATCACGCAAGCAGTGTACATCTACAATCCAACTCCCAATACTGGTCTGTGGCCTGTTAGGAGCTGACCACACAGCAGGAGGTGAGCAGCAGGAGAGCCAGTGAAGCTTCATCTGCATTTATAACTGCTCCCCATTGCTTCCTTCCCTGCATATGAGACCGTCTAGTTGCAGGAAAATAAGCTTAGGGCTCCCACTGATTCTGCATTATGGTGAGTTGTATAATTATTTCATTATATATTACAATGTAATAATAACAGAAATAAAGTGCACAATAAATATAATGTGCTTGAATCATCCTAGAACTGTTCCTCTTTCCCCCACCCCTGGGTCCGTGGAAAAATTGTCTTCCATAAAACCGGTCCCTGGTGCTAAAAACTTTGGGGACTACTGGTGTACATTGTACCTAACGGGGAATTCTTCATCCCTGACCTCCTCCTACTCTCCCCACTGTTTCGCTGGTGTCCTGGAGTCCGCATGCGGTTCAAGAAGACTGAAGTATGCCAAACCTGCAGTAAATTGAAGAATGTCTGTCAGACCTGCCTCTTAGACCTAGAGTATGGCCTGCCCATCCAGGTTCATGACGCAGGATTGTCTTTTAAAGATGACATGCCAAAGTCAGACGTCAACAAAGAGTACTATACACAGAACATGGAGAGAGAGATTTCTAACTCTGATGGGACGCGGCCGGTTGGCATGCTGGGGAAAGCCACATCTACCAGTGACATGCTACTCAAACTGGCCCGGACCCCTGTACTCTCCCCACTGTGAGTCCCCAATTTCCATTAAAACAAGGGCAATTTTACTGGTAATTCTATGGGAAATCATTAGGCATCCACCTTACAGTTCTGATTTGGCTCCTTCTGACTTCTTTCTGTTTTCTAATCTTAAAAAGTCTGTAACAAACACCTGTTTTTCTTCACTTACTGATACAAAAAGATAGCATTGACATGGTTAAATTCCCAAGACCCTTAGCTCTTTAGGAATGGACTGAATGGCTGGTATCATTGCTTAGAAAAGTGCCTTGAACTTGAGGGAGCTTATGCTAAGAAATAAAATTTTTATTTTTTAATTTTATATTTTAATTTCATTTTCCAAAAACTTTTTGAAGTTCATACGAATATATGTGTATATGTATGGGAAATGGTAGGATAAAGTAAATGTTTGAATTTAAACATGTGTTGAGATCTAGGTATTCATAGCAGACACACCAAAACATAGCAGTGTGCCAAACTCAATAAAGAGAATAGAACAATAACAACTAAATCTTCTGAGGCTCTACCGTGAGACATGAAAGATGGGATCCTGTCTGGAAATCTCATCTCAAGGGAAAATATTAACATTCTTTGAAACAATCATTATTCTTTACAAAGAATAACTTGCTGATTATTCATTTTAACCAAAAAGAATACAACAAAAATCAGTATTCTGTTGTATGTTTTGCTTCATTCTATCTGCTTAGGCCTATATCTTATATATTAGAAGATTTGTATTTGTGTTAAAATTTTGAAAATAACTTTTTAGCACCTAGTGAATTAACTATATAAAATTTGAGGCCTTTATGTCTAGCCTTGGACAGAAATATAAAATTTCTTTCTCTAAATAGGATAAAAAGAATTATGAGTGAAGCCAGATATTAAATTTGTTATTTTGAATTGTTGGAGATAGATGTTTGCTCTACATTAAGGTGAAGCATTTTATGAGAGGAAGAGTTGGCATGAGGGAGAGTGGACTAAATAATTGAGAATAATGCAAAGAATAGGGATTAGCTTTTGTGCATAATGGCATATGGAATCAAGGAGGAAAAAGGCAAAGATATATTACTTTACTTCTATTCTTTTTATTCCATATTGCATTCTCAACATTTCCTATGCCTCATTCCTCCTTTATATTTTGACAGCTAGGATAGATACTGGATTTTCATTGTTAATATATCAAACAAGTTTGTTTGACATGTAAACAAATGTTCCTGGCACATGGGGCCATAGATCCAAAAAAGATTTATACCCTAGCGAGCACCTCAGCTTGAATGGCTTTGAAAAAGTAGATAGATTTTAAAAGAAGTGGATTAAAAGACAAACTACACACCAAACGAAAGTGGCAACTGCAGAAGGCAAATAAGTGATGAAATGCAGTAATGGTTCCACTAATCAGAACTTGCAAAGGCAGCATCTCATCTCAGAGTCTTATGATTTGAACATATAGTTCTAAATTGGGTACTTCACAAACATTAACGTTACCCAATAATTTATGCCCTCTCTGTCCCATTAGTCTGTTGTACATCTGGCTGTAATGCAAGAAGCCAATATAGATGTCCATATAGTAACATTACTGATAGCCTTGTCTTGTTTACAGAGTGAAGAATTGATCAGATTCAACCTCTAGGTCCACAGGGTGACTAATATTAGTAAATACATTTGCTGACACAGTTCTTAAGGTAAACATGTGCTTTAAAAGTCAAGGGAAAAGTGAGCTAAAAAAAGCAGACAATTGCAGGTGAACTTACAAGAAGCCTATTTTAGTGATTTCCACATTATACTATCAAGGACACATTGTGTTAGCATCCTGTGGATTTCAGTTAAAAAACAACATTTAACAAAGCTAGGGGAGACAAAAATGGTGGAGTAAAGGTGACCTCCTGGATTCCCGCTCCCAGAAAAGGAGGCGTAGATCTTGGTCTGCTACACATGAGTGGATCGCTTCCCCACAAGAACAGTGCTGTGAATCGGCAGAGAATCAGCATGGGACACACAAAACAGGAAAAAAAAAAGGTGAATGGGAGATAGGATCATGAAATCTGTAGAGTGAGACAGACAATAGAGAATAGAGCGTGGGATGGCTGAGCCCGCCTGGCCAACGAGTGCAGTGGGATCAGACCCACAGGAGAACATCCTGCTTATTAACAAAACAATGTTTTCGAAATACTATTAATAAAAAGATAATACCCAATAACCAGTGTTTCCACATCTATTGATAAATTATAGCCAAAATGAAGGAAGCTTGATATTTAAGTTAGAATGTTTAGCCTTGTTATTGTTTTTGCGAATATATATACTATCTGTCCACTTTTTTTGTTTATTGGGTTTTGTTTTTAATAAAAAGTTTTCTACATGTGTTAGTATAGTTTTAAGGTTTAAGGTTTATTCAATTTAGACAAATAAATGATACAATCTTACAAAAACTCAGCATTATTTACAATACCCTAGATATGGAAACAAGTTAAATGCACATCTATGAATGAATGGATAAAAATGTATAGATACATTTAGGTACATTTGTATATAGATATACATTGGAATATTATTCAGCCTTTTAAAAGAAGGTGATCCTGCCTGGGGGCCAAGATGACAGATTAGAAGCAGCCCTTGCCCACCCCTCTCAAGGAGAGGATTGAAAGTTGCAAGTAGAGGCCCATTTACACATGGGTCTTCTTGTGGAGAGCATTGTAAATCATCAGAGAAGAGATGGGAGACACAGTGAAGGAGATGGTGACACGGTGATTCACTAGACAAGACTGCAAGGTACCTGGGGAAGGTTCCACATGTTGGGAAGGACAGGAGGAGAGAACCCTGTGACTCCATGCTCTCCCAAAGGACAATACGACCCAATAAATGGTGGTGTTCCCATGGCCACCACAGACCTCTGGACTGATCAGGGAGCTGTTCAGGGACTGTGCAGTGACATTGCACTGGAGAGTGAGCACAGTGGGGAACCAGTGGCTTCTGTTCCTGGGTTGCTGCAACTGAAGCCATTCTGATCTCTGGGATCCAGAGCACCTGGTTGACACAGGGCTCGGCTTTGCTGCAACTGTCTCCATATTGCCCCTGCCAGGCTTGGGAGGGAGCAGGGGGAGGAGATGCTCTCATATGCCCTGTGACAGGGAGCTGAGTGTCCCTCCCCCCTGATGGGGAATTTGAACAGAGCAGGTGCCACTGATACCACCTGAGAAGCCCAGTGGCAACTGCCTCAGTGGCACCTGCACAGAGAGCCCAGCTGCCCAATGGCCTGCACTGGGGGCCCTGCTTCCATGGCTCCTGTGATACTACCTGGCCCCGTGGCCCTGCCCTCAAGGTTCCTGGGCCACCGCCTAGCCCTGCCACTGAGGCTCCCACCTGCTGCCTGAGGGAACAGCCACCACAGTCCAGTGCTCTTCCATGAAACCACTAGCCACGGGCCATGATTGCACCTGGACCTGGGTGGAGTGAATATTCACAGCCCTGACACCCACAACCACTACTTGGATAGCCTCGCCCAGCTGCCACTAGTACCAGGCAGACCAATCTTCCAACATGCCTGCCTTTATGTAGAGGGACTTGCCCAGCACCCTGCACAAGCTTCCAACAGTGGCCTATGGGAACAACCCACCACTCTGCACAAAGATCCTCTAGCATTGTCTTGAACTGTGACAACCACAGGGGAAACGGATAACACAGAACACCTGCATTGTAGATCCTCAGTGCATCTGTCCCTCTCCTGCTGGGTCGATCTTCCAGAGTAGGACACAAAACTGCCATCTAGAGACCTCTCCTTCTCAGTAGCTAGAAGAGTTCCCTGCAAATGAGAACAGGTGCACTGCCAACCTATCTGACCTGAGCTGAGAGAAGAGGTTTTAGATGAGAATAAACCAGCAAAAGAATTCTGGCAACAGGAAAAAACAAACTAGTTCCACACCCACAAAGGATCACAACCTACAGTGGATAACAAAAACAAAACTTATATACATACATGAGTTACTTTAGGGCAATTAAATAAATTCATTTTTTCAGATGAGAAAGCAGATATGTGGCATTTTGTTTGGAAATTTCTTGGAGCCGAATAGTGAAATTTGGATCATCACATAAATTAGAAGAGTAAATTTGAAATGCCTCAAGACTTCCCCCGATAAAGCAGGAGTTCTATCTTGCACATAACATTTTGACATATAAACCACAATTTTAAAAGCCAGTTCCTGGATCAGTGCTGCTCTTCTGGATGAGGTATCTAAAATACTCATCCCTGGTCAAGCTCTTTGCTTGCAAAATGGTTTGCATATAGGACTGGTTTGTTTCAATGCATACATAAACACATACTTACATGCACTTACATTGTCGTGTTACAGAAGATTACCATATTTAAGTTGCCGGGTTCTGAAGGGTTTTTTGTTTTTGTTTTTTTTTTACAAAATTTTCAACAGCTGCCTAAGCTTTGAAGTTTTTGTTGTGTTTTTAAAGAAGGCATATGTATATATCTTCACAAATTACCTCTCCATTGATTTCTAGTTATGTATCACAGCTCCTATATTGCCTTGCTCTGAGCATGGTAAAATATTTATATAGATGGTTTTAAATTATAATTTATCATTATTCTAAGTGATTCTAATGAAGCAGTCAAGGTTTTAAATACAGCAGTTAGAGTATTGATATCTGATCCTATGAAGGTGTAAAATTTTGCCTTGTATCTAAGAATTTTTACCCTTTGTGTAATAAATTACAAACATCATTTATCTATAGAAAAAAAATTAGTATCGTTTGTTTTCCATGTGAGTTTAGTTTATTTTTATGACAGTTTTAAATCCCTTCTCAGAAATATGTCAATACACCCTTACTGTAGTTTTTAAATTGTATTCAAAAAATAACAAACCTTTCATTGAAGTGCAAATCAGCTCTACCACTTTGCAATTCCAAGTAGTAAGAAATAATAGACATCTCTAGACATGCAATGGAGGAAAGATCCCAAGAACTGAGATTCCCCCTCCACCCCAAGAAATCTTGTTTCACTGATAAAGGCTGCAGATGCAGTTGAGGTTGCTAATCGGCTGATTCTGAGATGGAGAGAGTATCCTAGATTATCCAGAAGGGTTCACCAGCATTCTTGTAAGTGGAAGAATGAGACTGAAGAGTGAGGCAAAGTGAGATTCGAAGATGTCGTGCTGTTAGTTTTGAAAATGGGGAAGAAGACATGAGACAAGTCATATAGATGGTCTCTGAAAAGTGAAAAAGGCAAGGGAATGGATTCTTTACTATAGCCTCTAGAAGGAATGCAGCCCTGCTGACACTTTACCTTTAGCCAGTGAGACCCATTTCAGACATTTAACTCAAAAATTGTAAGACGATAAATTTGTATTGGTAACCTACTAAACTTGTGATAATTTTTTACAACAAGAGAAAGCTAAAACATGTACAAAATTGTTATCAGCCCCAAATGGTTGATCGTTGATATGAGCAATATCACGAGGTTCATTCTATATACGATAACTGGTTTTTTAAATCTATTAATTGACTCTCCAGTGGTAACTTGTGTATCTGTTGCCATTTTGCCTTTGTGAGTTTAATTTGACTCTCATTTTTGATGTAAACTAGATTGTAATTCTGGGCAATGGTATGAGTTGACACAGGGAAGGCATCTTGGTCAAAAATGCAGAGCTAAATAACGAGCATTTACAAGGGAATACGTATGATAGAGGGGCAGGCTAGTTTTCCCAAACATGTTTACTCCACATTATTCTAAATACTTAAAATATACTTGCAATAGGAGTGAAGTCTTGCCTTCTCCCCTGTGAAAATGTAACCAGTCCTGTTTTTAAATCTCTCATTTTGAAATTTTCCTGCATGTTTCTTGTTATGAAATATCTTTACCCTCCTCCTTTCCACCAGACACTTCCCTGCACAAGTTTTCTGTATCTAATTATGTGCTTGTTTAGAGATTCCAGAGCCTGAGTCTTAAAACAATCCACACCCCCACCAGGAGATTACCTCAACGTCACAGTTAATCTATATATAAACAGCCTTTGAGATGGCCCAGGGCAATCACCAGGTGGAGCAACAATTCAAAATAGTCCTCAGAACAAATCATGCTGACCAGCACCTCACTGCCACTCATACCAAATTACCTCTTTATAATCCCTACCCTCAGTCTAAGACTTTGAAATGGTTTCTTTGAGACACAAGCCTTGGCCATTTCCCCACTGCCAGCTCTGGAATAAAGTCATTTTCCTTTCACTACACCTCTCCTTGTTATTGGTTTTTGCAAGCAGCAAGTAGCTGAGCCTGCAATTGATTACAAAAACACCCTTCATTATGGTCCCAAAGAGCTGAGATTAGAGATATTTAGCCTTAAATCCCATAATGTCACATTAGATGTCATGATATCCAAGGAATTTTATAAGTGTATGGTGAATCTTCCAAATTCTCTAAATGTCAAGAGAAACTTCTAAAATCCTCCCAGCTAGACTGGTTTCAAGTTACTGCCATGATTTCTTAGGGCCACAGACTCTGAAATATATAGCCAGATGCACAGAGCTAAATTTTAAATAGTCTTTGATATATTTATGTTCTGTCAATAATTTAAGTCATTTAAAACAACCAATACTCCCACGAAGTCTCAAAGACTTTGGAATAACGGTTATAATATGTCTTTAGTGCTGTTTTAATTAGCATATCCATGCTATGAAGAAAGGAATTACCTGAATTTTTTTAAAAGTTATATGGTCATGTAGCTTTTGCATTTTTCTAAATTTTCAAAGAAGGAGTCTTTTTGTTACTAAAAGCTCAGCACGTGTCCCCAGGGACACATCAGAAGAATGAGGACAAATGGTTTGAGGAGAAGGAAAGGGAGGTTTATTAATTTGCCAGAAATGAAGAAAATGGCAGTCTCTCATTTTAAAGTACCAACTTTTCTAACTATAAGCAGAAATACAGAGGTTTTAATGGGAGGCTTTTCAGCTTCAGGCTATTGCTGTTTAACTGTAGTTGATGATTCTGATCTGTCCCATCTCCTGGGAAGACAATCTCATGACCTTCACCCAGACCTCCCTCCCTCCACAGTTCCATTGAGCCATGCCCTATGGTACAAACAGCAAAGGACACTCCCCTGCCCCTCCTGAACCCTCTCGTGTGGCAGGGATGTAGGTTTTAATTCTCAAAAAGAATGGGGGAAGTTTTAAAGAGACAGCTCATAAAACATTTTTACCCTTTTTCAGGCCATTCTCCCTGTTACATTTTGAAGATAAACAAAGACTTCTAAATCATACATATGGGGGAAAACAGAAGGGAATAATATTTCAAGTATTTATTGCATAATTATGGCTATTTCTTCAATGGAACTTTAATTTTTTAATGTAGATAAATTCAGTTTTTCTTCCAGCTCTTAAAGACATTAAGATATGGCATATCATATCTGGGAGCCACCCACCCCCCCCACACACAAAAAAAAGAGAAAATAGATATACTCATCACAGCACACAATTCAAGATATATTTACTTAATAGCTTACTATCCTAAGAGGAATGGGAGTGTATAAGTTAAAATAACTTATTTATAAACATTACAATAAAATACTTTAAATGTTTTTAGCCATGAAAATAACTCTATAAATGAAAAAGTCAATTAGATTGTTTTCTGAGTTAAGTTTGGTAGTGGAACTAATAAGCTATTTAAGTAGTAGAACTAATAAGCTATTTATGTTTTATTCTTGATTAGAAATAATTCTTTAATATATTTTACCTCAATCAATAATCACGGTAGCAAAGTTTAAATTTCCATGTGTTTTCCACTACATTGGTCAGTCAAAAATTGTATAGCTAAATGGAATACATATACATGTATTTTTGTTGTCAAATATTCTGTTCATTAATATGCTTTATTCCTCTGGAATATGTAAGCACTTTATAAGGTTCTACAAGTAAATGTCAATTCTATAGACTTCCTGATAAAATCACAAAATAACAGCAAACAATTTTTTTTTTCAAATATCTACTGAAATTTTCTTTTTGAAGAAAATAAATTTAGGGCTTTCTTCCTTTCACTGAAACAGTTTCCTATATTTGTCTATTTTCTTTACTTTTTCTTAACCTAGGAAATATCTTTTTCCAAATTAAAAGACAAAATCAGTACTGTAATTACTAAAGTGCAACTTCCAGAATCAATGAAATCAGAATCAAATGTTTTCTTTCAAAGCAACAGCAATTGTGAACCTCGGATATTATATACCACTCAGCACCTTTGCAAATTGCAATTAGATGTGGCAGAGTTGTATAATGAAATGCTGACTTGTACTTTTTCTCAGGTTTGTAATGACAAGTAAGAATTGCCATTTACACACTTCCTTTTAAAAGTTTGTGCCTAGTATTAAACACATGAATTTGTTTGTTAGTCAGATGTTCTATTCATTTTTAACTGTGATTGTCAGTGATTAAGAGGCTCCAGAAGGGTTTTACTATATAGAAGGGGGAACTTGGTTCAAGAGAAAGAACTATTCTATAGTTTGATTACAGTGCATTTGTCAAAACTCATAAAACTGTACATGAAAAAGTGTAAATTTTAACGTATGTGTATATAAAAATAATGTTTATAAAGTAGATGAAAATGATCATATTTCATTGACAATGATATTTCATTGACAATATTCGTAGATCTCTGGATGACTGTGGGATGTTGCACACAGTATCTATAAAGCAATGTTCCTTCAAAAATTAACATAACCTAATAACAACACGTATTTTTCCTTTCCTAGAGAAATAAAATCAGTTAAGACATTTGGTGATGAATATATTGCTATATTGTTACTTTTAGATAATGGAATTGTTATTGAGAAGATTTATAACATTCAGAGAGCTCAAATACTATTGATGCATTTGTGAGTTACCGGACATTTTATATTAGTAAATGTTATATTTCATACATTTTACATGCCACTCTTTTCCATTTGGTCTTTTATTTTGCTCTTATTTTTTCACATATTAGGGCATAGATTTTTAGAGAAAGTGTAGAAGGAAGAATTAAAAGAAAGAAAAAAGATTTTTGGAGAAAGTTAGATGATACTAATAAATATAAAAACACAAGCAAAAATGAAGGCCTGTGACAAGTGTCTTATTATAATAATAAAGATTATGTAATTATGCACTTAGATGAAAAACAGTGAAAGAGCTACTGGATTGAACTCTTCAAAATTTAGTCTATAAAGTGCTGCTATCTTGTATCATTTTATTTTTCTGATTTTTTCCCCAAAGATAAAATTATAATTTTTGGTATGCATACTAAATTGAAGACTGGGCTAGGGGTAATTTATGTATCAATTTGGTTGTCAGTTGGAAGTAAGAAAAGAGGGATAGAAATCATTAACAGCTTCAGTGCTGGAGTACTGAACCAATGGAAAATTTGTTATAAATTTCTCTACTTCATTTGAATTTTTTTTCCATTGTATTAAAATTTATCTTTCTATGTTTTTAAGCATAGCAAATAATAATAATTGTTTAAACAAATTTGATAGTTTTTAGAAAACCAAGATGAGTTGTTGGGGAAGAAACAACAAAAGGAAGAGATATGAATTGTTGAATCAGAAGCTATGACTGCCAGTCATAAAATTGCTATTAATTATCCATCTGATGTTGGGAACAATTGTTTGAAACTTTAGTCCCCTTATTTCAAATGTAAACAAACTGATGTGATTCCCCTAAAGATTCTTTTTCGCTTTAGAAATTGAAAGAGTCTATATTGATTTCCTGTGATTGTGAAATAGACGAAGACTAAGGTATATTTCAAACAGTAAAAGATTTCCATGTAAGATTTCTTTTTCTAAAAGTTGAATTTTTCAGTTTCACATATGCAGCATTTTCTCTAAACAAACACAAAATCATCTTAGAACTATATCAGGTTTTTTACCTTCTTTTAAAGAAAGAACTTTAAGAGTTAGAATAGACCAATATTAAAAGGAAATGAGTACGGTAGATCCTCCTGCACTTAACAATTTTTCAACCTCACAATGATACAAAGCAATATGCATGTAGTAGAAACTATATTTCTAATACCCATACGATCATTCTGTTTTTCACTAACAGTGCAGTATTCAATAAATCATATAAGATATTTAACAATTTATTATAAAATATCCTTTGCGTTAGATTATTTTTGCCCAAATATAGGCTAAAGTAAGTGTTGTGAGGCATGCTAGTCTAAGCTGTGATGTATATTAAATGCATTTGTGATCACGATGTTTTAAAGTTATGATAGATTTATCAGGACAAACCCCATTGTAAGTCGAAAAGCATCTTTATGGGTAACACTTTCACATTTCATCAGAACAAAAGTATTGCTCTCACATATTTTCCTAAATATTAACATTTTTCCACCTCTGATTTAAGTTTTTTTCCTCCATTTATTCTTAAATATACTAGTTTTGATAGTTGACTATTGTATTATGATAACATCTTTGGTATTTTCAAGCATTCTTAAAAACTGATGTTTAAATTCATATAAATAGTTTTTCTTTGTTAGAGTTGTATTCAATTTTTAAGCACAGTTTTTCTTTAAATAGATGCCTCAAATAAATTATATTAAAACAGAATTATCTTTCACATTATAATTATAACAATTTCTGGTACAAATATATATAGCAAGTAATGTGCTAGCAAATAAAAATAAAATGTCCAAAATGAAAATTTCATTATGAATGGGATTTTAGTATGTTTTCTTCCTTGTGGAATATTTTTCCTAAGTGAGCTAAACTTAGTACTAAATCCTTCAAGCCACAAACTTATACACACTGAACTACAGAAGTGATGGTATTATCTTTCAATATAGAAAAAAAGGCAAATAATTTATCCTGTTTAAACAAGATAGTCTAGTGGAATGATTCAAAATACATTTAAGTGTAAATCATTCTAAGCTAAGTTGACCCCACAACCACAAATCTCATCCATGCCCAATCATTCCCAATCCATGCCTGATCCATGCCCAAAAGTATATAAGTTTGCAGAGTCACTTATTTTTGTAAGAGATCATAGGTCGCTCAAAAATCAGTTCTATATTGTTGCTTAATATTTCACATACTTATGGCTTATAACCAAATTCAAGATATTTTCCGCAAACTTAGTTTAGAAATAAAGAGTTGGTAAATGCTGGATGCTGCTAATTATCCTACCAGATGCTGGATATCTCCCACTACAAAGTCAGCCCGTATGACAACATTGTGGATCTTGAGAAACCCTGCTCTATCTAAATGCAACATTTTATTCAGAGTTTAGCTGGCATTTTATTATTTTTATTACTTAAGTTTCCCACCTAGAATTGTTCTCATTTTTTTTAACCTAAGTGATTTTCTGTACTTCTTCTTTTACACTGATACATGACTTCTGTAAGAAAATTTTTACAGTATTTTAATCTTGTCAATTAACACTTTAATACTTGTGTTTTGTTTGCTATTTATTACCTAAACAATTTGAAAGTTTTGTATGCTGCATACAATCAGTAAGTACTGAATAGATATTGTAGCAGATGCTGTTGCCCGTCCATACGCACTCCACACTTACATTTTCACAAGGAAGGTTTTGCTGACAAAACATCTAAACTCTCTGCCTGAGGGGCCTTTTAATTTTTTTTTTTTTTGCTACAGAAGCACACTTGTTTTCAACCAAAACAAGCCAAAACTATTACAGAGATATTGTCTTTAGTGACTTATGGCAGTGAATGGATAAATACACCAGCTTCCTCCACCTTGACTGGCATAACTTCAAGCAGAGTTCATTGTCTCCCAGAGTTTTTCAGGTGGGTGAGCTCCATTTGTCCCCCTATGTTGACTTCTTCCTCTTCCTTGTCATTCTTCCTCACTTCCCTGTTGATGATTTCTGGAATCACTTCCCAAATATATTTTTACTCAAACTTTATCTCAAGGTCTGCTTCTGGGTAGCCTAAATTAAGACATTATTTATTGAAAAGTTAAAGAGGAATAAATGAGTAACAAACCTGAAATAAAGTAATGTATGATAAAGAGACATAAGGAACCTGGGTGTACAGAGTGGCTTTTGAAAGCCCCACTGGGGATAGGAAGCAAATCTTTAGAAGAGGCAGAAAAGGTAATATAAAAGAAAAGAACAATGACAACCTTCTGTGATGGTTGTTTGATTTCCTCTCAATCTTTTTCACAGATCGAAAAGATGAATTAGAGATAGGACCGGGGTGGATTTAAAAACAATACTAGATTGTTTTACTATGATAAAGACATTGCCAAAGAGTTTCAGAAGGTAATGAATGAATGAATAATCAAATTCATGTCTACCGACCAAAAAGTCATATGTAATTCTAAACTCAGTATAAAATAACTTGGCTGTTCACTTGCACAATGCTGTGCATATGCAGAAAACAAGCTGTAATTGTTCACCAATTGCCATGCCATGCCTCTTGCTAAGGCCCACAGCGTAAGCCAACGTGCTTTATAGTTTTCCTGGGGCAGGGAGAATGGAAAGCATAACTTTATTGTCACACTCTGGAACAGTGGGAAGATTGACTACATATCCCCTAATGTCCCTTCTAAAAGTCTGTGATTACTAAGATTTATTTTGCATTTGATGACATAAACTATGACTATAACTCAAACTGTTACTCTTAAGGACTGAAAGCATCCTATAATCTGGTAGATACAAAATGGCTTTTTGAAGAGTTATCAGCACTGGAAATAAAGGCCTCTCCACTTAGCAGTGACTAGTCCTACAAGATACTAAGTATTAAAACAATGCAGTCATTTAACTACACTTGAAGAAAACTTACTATTGATGTGCAATCTTTAATGCTAAAGTAGAAATATTAAAAATTAATTAACTATAATGATACAGGGCAAAGTGATTTATAAGTTAAAAAACCATGTTACAATGAACTCCAGAATTGCTGATAGGCATTTCAAGGTACTAAAAATGATTCAAGGAAGAAGTATGAACTTGGAAGCATAGGTAGGGATTTGCTTGAAGGGTAAGGACATACCAGGGAAAGTGTTCAGAATAAACAAAGGAATTGCAATGCACATCCTTGAATGGATTGAATCAACTGTATAAGAGGAAGAGGAATGGCTTGATTTTTTTTTTTTTTCTCCTTACTGGAAAAATGAGTCTGTTGTTTCACATTGTGCACCATCATGGATAAAAATTTGGGAAGAAGGAGAAATAATCAACTTTTATTGAGAACTATGGCCTTCAAAGTATAATGCTGGGCCCTAATATACACTAACTCATTTAATTTACCTAATCCTTTGAACTAGATGTATTTTGAATCTAAAGAAACTTCCTTTAAATGAACTCAGTTGTTCTGGGTAACTCTTCTCAACCACAGCAGAATCAGATTCTATTAATAAATCAGATTCATATAATATAAACCAAGCACTTTCATAATTTAAAAGACCATGCAATGAGCAAGACCATGCTCTTGATATTACAAAAACTTTTCCAATAACTAGTCAGTAAAAATTTTGATGGTGAGATTCAAGAAAATAGGGAAGACAGTCCATTTTATTCAAAGATCTTACATTTAATAATATTTTGTACATAATATAAACCTTCTTTATCTTCAAAATTACCCAAATTATTTTATTTATAAGTTCTTTTCCTACAAAGGAATTATCAAGCTAGAAACTACCTCTCCATGCCCTATAATTTTATGTAATCCTTAAGTACTCCTTTTTTGCGTTTTTATCTGTTGGGTTTTTAAATCTGCATGGATCAGTTTAAAGAAATGGAACAAAATCACAGAAGAGAAAGGTTGTAACAAGATCATATTATGAAAGCAAATCCAATCACACATAAAAATATTAAAATGGAAGACTGGTGAAATGCAGTATTTGCTACTTAAAGCCTGATTGTATTGCTCAATAAATTATTTTAACAAGTTTTGGAAATACTATTTGAAAGATCTAGAGGCCTTTGTCATTGCTTCATCTTATTCTGTTTAAATACTGTCTATCTTAGTAAAATTGATTCACTTCTATAACCACAGTACAGAAACACCACGAAATTAGTAAAGGAAAAAGGAAAGTGACATGAATTACCTACTTAAATATCTTTAAGGAATTAGCAAATTACACTACTTTATTTTTAAATGAATAAGATTAATTACCATTGCAAAACAATTTTTTTTGATTAAAACTACAAAATATACTTATGGCCAAAAGCATAATAACCAAAGAATCAAACGATGAATTAAAACCAAAGCATAGCATTTATTACTAAGCCTATAACGAGCATACAGTTAGTAAAAATAAAGCATTTAGACACAATCCATATAATTGTATATGACATTATATTTTTATGGTTCACAAATTCATTATGTCAGAAGAAAAATATTAAAAATTTTTATTAATTTTGTACAACTAGATGTTTCTCTCTTTATTTTGATATTGAATGCATAAAAGCATATTAAGCAGGCCAAATAAAATTTCCACTTGAATATGGTATAAAGTTTATTTTTTCTCAATGCCTACATAAAAATGATTCTAAATATACATCTGATTTTATCTAATAATAAGATTTGAAGGTTAACACAAGTACACTAACACTGGAATTGAATGAATTTTTTTCCAAGAATTTTCATGTGATCTATTAGTTTCCAAGGATGCTACAAACCTGCTTTTACGTTTTGTTTTATCTTCCTAGCAATTTAATTAGAAGGAGTGGGAAACAACTGCATAATAGGCATTGCTGTCCTACTACCCATAAGTGGTTTAACCCTTACCTTACCTGTTGGTCATGAAGTACTTGTTTTACCATAATATTTTTTAAATAGTACTTAATAATGTTTTTCTTGTTTTTGTTAGTCTCAAGAGTAAAACTGACACTCTTTAAAATGATTATTCAGTTAAAGGGAATAAACTGGCATATAGCAAAGTTTAATACACTCCAGTAAATAGTCCATTAAATCAAAAGGCAAATATCTTTATCTTGGGCTAATGTGATATACTGTGGAAAGACTGTCTTACTCTGAGTCATTTACAATGGAAACTAATTAAGCACTTTGCATGATATACTGGCATAACTCACTTTTTTGAATTTCTATTAGCTCTACAGAAATTTTCCAATGTGTAAGAGTAAGAGGACTTGACCAGTGTTGGACACCACGTTTATCTCCAAGAAAACAGACAGGAAGATTGACTCATTTTCATTAAGGAAGCCTTCATGATCCTTCTCTTTCTTTTAACAGCTGTTTTAATACTCCTATTTAAGAAAAAAAATACTTTTGTTGACATATTTTCAGTTATCAAGTGTGGAATGCTAAGAAAATCTTTCCTACTGAAAAATTTCAAATTAATGGATTTCCTAGAACCTATGAGAAATCTGAGGTCACAGGGCAACCACCTAATGTGAAATCTAGAGAGAGGAGACTTCAGGGAGAAACTAGACCCAAACATTGGATGGCTTGAAGCGGATGATGCCAGATGCCATGTAAGCTGATAGACTAACAGGAACTGGATGTATTCTCTCTTTTGAACAACCAAAAAGTGGACCAAACACATGAAGCAACAGCAAGCAAGACACTGTGCATTAGGCAACAAAAGATAGTGGTCCCTGAGAGATGGGGAACAAATGAAGAGGCCACTAGAACTGACCAATTTATAGAGTTTTCAATTGTAGTTAGTGCAAAGAAGGTGAGCCCAGCTGGAGCCTACTGGACCTGTTAAATTGGGAGAATAGAGCTGGGAATCTGGGAAAACAAGGGGATAGAATGTCAGAGAGGACAGAGCTATCCAGAGCATGAATCCCAGAAATCTGCAGAGGGTCCCACTTTTGTATTTAGTTAAGTGCTGATCATCACATGCATGTGAGGAAACCACTGGAGGCTTGAAAAAGAACCATTCAGAAAATCAGAGGTGACAATACCCCTTGCTCACAGAGGGCCTTGAAGTGTGCTTATCCCACCAGCCAGATTTTTCAATGGACAATTTTCCAATGGTAAAGGATTCACAGGAACTTTCCTAAGTAATGGGGAATAATTGGTCATAGACTGGTCCTACATTACAAAACTTAAAAATAAGACCTGAAGAGTATATAACTACTTTCAATTAAATTAACTGTTTACCAGAACAAAGCCTAAGTGTATGTATGAGAATGTAAACATTTCTAGCACCCAAAGATAAAATCAGGAAGAAGGAAAATATGACCTTTCTGAGAAGCTTCCCGCTCTCTATTATTTTGTCCCACAAATTCTAGATGACTTAGTATTCTCAAACTCAAGTTTCATATCCTTAATTCAGTGAGAGTACTAGATTAGATCTGCACCGTATCCTAGAAATAAATTAGGGCAATCATAGGGCACATCATTTATCTCCTTATTATCAGGTGTCACTGCCCTGCACATCCTTGTTTTCTAATGTCTGAAAATTGATCTTTTGCATATTTTTTCTAGTTTTCTCATTGTTTAGAAAATGAGTATCTTTCCCCTGTTACTTCATCATAAGCAGAAGCAGAATCTGTTTTATTTTGCATAATTTGACTCATAATATGATACCTGAGGAAAACAAAATAAGACTGTAGAAAAATCATAAATTTGAATACAAACAAAAAAGAATGAATTTTTGAAACTTTATTTCAAAAAATTAACTTATACTGAAAAGAGGTAAGAAACTAATCCAAGTAACTTTATTGGAAATTTTTTGTTGTATATCTTTAAAAGACAAAAGAAAGCTGTAAGTAAATATTGAGCTCTATTTAGGAAAGCGTGCTTGCATGTTTTTCACCTTTTTAGAAAGTGTATTGAGAAGAATGGGAGCCAGGTCTTTCATAGTTAGAGAAGAAATTTATACATACGGCTAAGTGGAAAAATAGAATGGACCCTGGGATATTGAATTGGATTTGGAGACACTGTGAATTTATGGTTTATAAACGAGATAGATAGGTATGTGGGTAGGTGAGCGAGTGGGTAGTCAGATGGCCATGAAGAAATAGGTATATATCCATATGTGTGTGAGTGCTTGTGTATATATGAATATATACACATGTTTTTTCCTCAGTTCTGTCCAGTGAGAATGTTTGGAAACAGTGAAATCTTAGTAGCGATGGATATACCTAAGGACAATATCTGATTCTAGTTGTCATTCTCCACTACAAGGAAACAGGGCTTCTTAGAAAATGACTGTTTTCCAGGAATGGGACAGAGAAAATAAACATGAAGCTGTTATATCTTGTACCAAAACTAAAGAAATGCCTGTAATATGCTAAAAAGTAAGCAAGTGCTCCAATAATGACATGGGTATGTCAGAAAGACAAAGGAGACAGCTTGAAAGAGCTCCTACTGACCAAATCTGTGATAATATTAGCATTAAAATAAATAATGATAACGGCTTATAATCTATTGAACATAATAGAAATACTCGATTTCTTAATACTGTGAATTGATTAACAGGAGGGAAGGAAAAATTCTTCCTTACACTAGAATGGAAACTAATAAATATAGAAAATAACAGAATTTTTTAAATCCCACCATACTAGTAATGCTTAGTTCAAGCAAGTATCAATGGATACTAAAATAAATGGGTGCAAATTGATGAAATCAGTCTATTTACATAGTCCCAAAATATCTCCCCGCTAAAGCAAAGGAAAATGATAGTAAACTACAGTGGAAAAACCTGGCCACACAACCTTAAGTGATTAAAATTAGCATTACTAATAATGGGATAATTCAAAATTGTGTATCTCCCAATGATTTGCTAAGAGAAATCCAAAATTGCTTCTGTGATATCCTTGCACCAAATGTACAAACTGAATCAAATATGAGGAAATACCAGAGTGTCCCTGAGAAACAATCTTCAAAATCACTGTCCTGTTTCTTTAACAAACAATTGATTGGTTGTTGTGCAGAATGGATAATTGCATAGTGTTTATGCATATAATGTTCTTTCTATAGGAAATACGTACAGAAATATTTAAGGGTAAGAAGCATCATGTCTGCCATTTATTCTCCAATGGGTCATAACATAATATATGGACATATACCTATATATATACACACAGACACACACATATATATACACAGAGATAAAATGATAAAGAGAATGTAGTGAAATGTTAACATTTAGGGTAAATGAGGGTAAAGAGGGAATGGGAGCTCTATGTACTATTTTAACTGTTCCATAATTTTTGAAAATATTTTTTAAAATATTAAAATCCCAAATATATATTAGCATAATTAAAAGTAAAAATGAGTGAACAACATTAATTAAAGACATTTTCAAATATTTTTTTCCTTTAGCAATGCTATCACTTTAACGAATTTTAGTATTATCACATAAAATCTTGCAAATATGTTTGTTGTCTAAGTAAGTTATAGAAAAAAGGCCAGTCATCTCACAAATAAGAAGGGGTTATAAGAAAAATAAAAGGTCATTGTTGGAAGGATACTTTTTTAAAATGTGGAAATAGAGATGAAAAATCTCATCTAAGTTTCTAAACATGTTTCATTTATGAACATTGGATTCAGGAGATTTATTTATAAACTCATTAAGGAAACATATCCTGACATTCAAATTTAGATTTTCCAGCACTTATTTGTCTATCATTTTCCCAATGTTGAGAGCTTTTAGGTTAAATAGGAATAACGGTGCTAGGAATAAATATTTATTAATATAAAATATATTTATCATGTATTTCTTATCTACATTTAACCAAAGACTGTACTGTTCTCTTTCTCAAGTATGCATCTTCAGCTCTAGCAGCCTTCTAGCTATTCGTTGATTGTATCAAGCCTGTTACTTGTCAGGGCCATGGAACTTGCTCTTCCATTTTTATGATTCTTTCTTTCCAGACATTGACAAGGGTTTCTTGCTTCATGTTTCATTAGCTCTCTGCCCAAATACCATGTTCTCGGTGAGGTATTCTCTAAGAACTCTCTCTAAAATATTGTCTTTTTAAATCTCTCTTTGTAAATCAGCTTCATTTCATTGGTAGCATATGAACCACATTGTATGTTTATCTGTTATCCCTTCAAGGACATCTAGTATGCAGGAGAATTAAAAGCAAATGAACCTATGTTTCAAACTAATTCCAAATCCAATAACTTAGTTACTGATTTCAGTAAGATACTTTATTTTTATCAATCCTTTACTGCTTTGCCAACAATTATTTAGGCATTAGTTTTATGTTTTATCATTTCTCAGGATGTCAATAATGAAATATAATAAAGCTAATATTATTTTATTTGGTCTTTATGTGATTTTATGTCTATGTCTGGTTTTCATGAAGATGTTCTGAATCATGAGACCATGACAAATGCTTACAGATTTGTCAAGAAGGCAATGAGTAATGGCGGGAAGAAAGGATGAATGTGTGGACCACTGACAAGAACCAGTGCCTAGGGCTCGGGTTACACAGAGTTAGATGGAAGGTGCCCTTGTGCTGTATTATTTCAGGTAATGCCTGACTTTAGGCCTCTCTGTGCCTTCCAGGTGAGGTATGTTGCCCTGCCTCCCCAGTTTTAAGGATGTATTTAACTTTCCTTATGCCTGAATGATATGAAATTGTTTAAAATTAGGATTGTAATTGGATTCCATTGATAACAACTTTTAAGGAATATATACACACACTAATATTAACTTTGGGAAAAACAATTCTAAAATATAATAATGCCTAGGGAGAGAAACACCAAAGAACAACCCCTACCCCCTCCCACCATACATACACATAAATACTGATTTGGGAAGGAACTTAATTTGTTTCAAAAAATTCTGGAAACACTATGAAGTAAAATAAAATTTGAAAAATTAAAATATTTGTGACATATAGTTTAGGCAGCTCTACAATTTATTAGGAGCTAGAATTTAGATAAACTAAATGTTTTATAAATCTATATTGTTCCTGGCTTCATTTGCAGTTTGTGCTATTGCCTTGCATGCTTCTGCCAAATTTCAAACTGATCTTCAGATGTCTAATTTGGACACTTTGAAATATTTTAAAATCTATTTTACTCAAACAAGAAATTAAAATAAAATAAAATTTAAAATAATTTGGCTCTCTCGCTTTCTATCGCCTTCTCTCAGATTCCATTTGCCTGTTCTGTCCTGTGTTGCCAGTGTAAAATCCATTCTGTTCAGCTCTACCTAATTTGCTAGTGGAATTGGAATGTGCTTTGCTCTGTTTCTGTTGAATTAAAATAAGAAGAAATAATGGACTCTATTCGCAAGCTTGAGGCTCTGCTTAAAATAGGACCACCTCAGTGGGAGCTCTGCCATACCTTGCTTCTTTGTCTCAGTTCTGCTTGACTACAAATTGACTCTGCAATGAATTTCTGCTTAGGCAGCTTGTTTTGCTTGGTTGTTTTATGAATAAGCATATGATTCCCCCGTCTCTGCCTTATTGAAAAATCCTGCACTGCTTTTGGTTTTGCCAGCCAGAGAGTAAAAACACACTGTATTCAAAGCAAAGGCTAGGAGGAAATTCAATAGCTTTAGTGAATAAATAATGAGGTTTTATTTTAAATGATTCATGCATGATTTGAAAAAAACAATCTTAAATGTCTAACTGAGAAAATTAATGTATATATATATTCAGACAATATGGTTTATGAGTTTTTCTATATTTAAATGTGTGAGAAATGTGAAAATTAGTCTAATCATGTCATGAGTTTCAAGATGGGAATACAGATTGTGGTATTTATAAACCCATTAACTCATGTTGTGATCATTTTACCCAACTTAGAGAGTAGTACTACAAATTCTTACAGTTTCTTACTACTTGAGAATATCGTGATGGCAATTGTTTATATGGCTATGGGAAAGGGGTGACTTTTTAAATCTTCTAGTACTGTTGGTCTGTTTTCTTTTCTATAGTAGTTGAGGCTAGAACATATAGCTATCTTGTTCTTAAATACTTCATTTGAGAGATAGTCAACCAATAATTGAGGACCTACATAAAAAAATATAATTTTCCCAAATTTTCTTTGTTCTCTTTATTTACACTCTTCCCAATTCTTTTCTGTATTTTCTAAATATCTCCACACTTTCTGTTCGCTAATTCTACACTAAATAAAAAAAAGGCACTGGGGGCTTTTAGGTCTTTTTAGACAAGGCCCTCATGTCCTAAAGATACAAAAAGAATATTCTTATTGATTTAAAGGCACCAAAATATTTTAGTATGAAGATAGTACTACCTGAATGTTTATCAAAATACATTGATAGCAAGGTCAGGATTTCCATTTTTACTTTAAGTGGATGTCTGACTTCCTAAGAAATCTTAAAGAAAAACACATATAAACCCAGTCTGTTACAACTTTAGAGATTTTGTAAAGTTTAGGCAGCTAGGTCATCACATACAGGATATAGAAAAAAGTGGCACCGCAAGCTTTATTCAAAGGTACATATTGTTGTCCCTTGCTTATATTTCTTTCAAGAAGAACCTTACCTCTACGTAACTCTTAAAACCTCATTTCTGACTTCTTCCAAACAATATCAGAATTAGCCAATCAAGAGAAACTTGATAAATCAGTTTGAAAATTAATGAATCTTTTCTTGGAGAATCCCTTACTAATGAACATTTGACATTTGAAGATGTGTCATCCATAATCCCAGGCAGAACTGGCTTTATCGAAATGTCATGGAATTGTGTCACATTGATGTGCAGGTAATTATCCTAAGCATGTAGCCTCTGCATTCAACCCAGGGGAATGTTGAAAAGCATAGTTGAATAATAAGAGAATACAAGTCATCATGCGGTGATCCTTTTCAAACAGATATGAAAGGGAAAAATCTATCATTTTATCTTAAAAGAGAATGTTAAAAAGGAAATGAAACTATGGGGGCCAGAATATCAAAACTACTCCAGTGACTCCATACTTCTCTTGAGTGTGGACAAACTTTGTAATTAAGATGAGTTATTACTCATTATATGGCAAAAAAGTATTTTATGGAAGTAAGTCTACCAATAGGTTGACTTTAGGTTAATTGAAAGAGATATCCAGACAGAATTGACTCAATTACATGAGCCCTTTAAATCTGGGTCTAGAGGTGAGTGGCAGGAAAAGTGTACAATTTTACAACAGTTTATAGCTCTAAAAAATACGAAGTTATATTTTAAATAATTGCTTTATGAATATATATTGTGCTGTGCTATGAATCAGACTCACTCACATTCGATTTTCTGTTTCTGCATGTAAGATATTTCTGTTTAATCAAGCTGTGTAACAAATCTCATTTACACTTTCTTCATAAGAATTTATGAGCTTTAAAGGAATAACGTAAAATGCCCAGAAGTGTTTCCACTAAAATTATACACTCATACCATGTTATCTTATATTGTTTCTTTAAGATTTTAATATATTTTAGATAATTTATCACTTATTTTTGACAAAGGATAATTTTTATTATAAGACACTGAATTATTTAGCCATTCTTATATTTTCAAGATATATATATACACACACAAATATATATGATCATAGAGACAGATTTAGTGCTTGACAAGGACATGCAATACCAACTTTGAAATAAAATTACCAACATGTAAAGAGTGAGTGTGAAGACATAAACCATTTACAAATACTGATAATTCTACAAAATCTCAAGAAATATTGCATTGTTTGATTTTTGGTTATACCTTTAGTATTTGATTAGTAATAAAAATCAGAAATGTCTTTGAGCAGAAATGTACATTTAATTCTTTTTATTTTCCTCAAAAATTGATGGCACATCTTGCATTAAACTGCATTTTATGAGCACAAGGAATCAGCTTTTAAAAACAGATAGCGAGATTCTATATGTGTGTGTGTGTGTGTGTGTGTGTGTGTGTGTGTGTGTGTGTGAGAAAGAGAGAGAGAGAAAAAATAGTTTTAATGAGATAATTTCTGTCATCCAAGGAAGAGTTGTTTAAGGGCAGGCAACTCCTAATTAGTATGACATAAATCATACTTTAGAGAAAAAATCTTCAATCAATAGGTGTGTTCTGTCATTCTGTCATTAAAATAGTCTTCCTCAATATAGAGAAAAGCTGTTCTTAAAGAAAATATTTTTAGTGTTTCAAGAATGTACTGAGGATTACAAAACATGAATCTTAGATTCTATATCATTTATACTGTTGGATTTACTTAAATGTAAACATCAAAGAACAATATCATTACTAAATCATCTTTTACTGAAACTCCTAACTATAGAGTTGAAGTATTTAAACTTTATTCAGTTAAGAGAAATTGTAGAGATGGCGACCAAAATGGCAGACTAGAAACAGCTAACACATGCTGCTCTTCCATGGAGAGCATTGAAAGAGATGAGTAGATATTCAACTTTGGATAGATCATTGGAGATAGAGCATCAGGATCAACAGAGAAGCAATGGAGGCACCAAAAGCAAGAGGGAAGCAGGGTAACGAGCCAGGCTGGATCAGTGGTACCCAGGAGAGGAACCCATGTGTGGGGAAGGGACAAGTGAGAGACCCCAAGCACCCCACACTCCCCCTGTAGATGTTGTAATCCAAGCTACAAGGTGGCCTCTCCCTACCCGGCCATCAAGATCGATATGGGAGCAGCCTAGATAGTACGCAGCACTGCTCCAAGGAGAGAATACAGTTGGATCCCACAGGCTCCTAGACCCTGCATCTGCCCAGGAGCCAGCTCCGCTACTGCCGTTTCCACATTGCTGCTGCCAGACCAGGGAGATAGTGGGGAAGCAAGATGCTCTTATGAGCCCTGGGGCCAGGTGACACCATACCATTGCTGCTACCACTGCCAAAACCACAAAGCTACCGGCCCTTACTAATGCCACCAGGTAGACTTCACCCTCCACCATGGCTCCTACTGCCACAGGACCTGGTGGGGCCAGACACATATCGCTGCCAACCCCAGCTGATGCCACCGAGTGGGTTCTGCCCCTCTGTGATGGCTCTGGCTGCTGTCCAGGGAAGAAGGCACCAGCAGATACCCACCTCCACTGCCACCATGGACAGGGACCTGCCCTGACCCCCACCTGAGCTTTCTGCAGTGGCCTGAGGACAAGCCTGCTCCTTCACACGAACATTCCCCAGAATCTGTGTGGTCTGTGACAACCACAGGGGAAAGGGGAGATGCAGGAGAGCAGCAGTGTTACAAGCCCACAGTGCATCTGCCTGTCTCCCGCCTGAGCGTTTTTCCAGAGCGGGACTCAAGCACACAATCCAGGAACCTGGGAACTGAGGATTACCAAACCTAGTCCACCGCCACTGGCACCTGACCCCGCTCCCTGGGATCTGAGTTCCGATTGACTCAAATTGCCAACAACACTGCTTTGGACACCTACCTGCGTAAGCCAAAAGGCAGAGTACCCCTCCCTCTCTATACTGAGCAACAGAATTCCCAACAAAGGAGAACAGATTTTATTCATGTAAAGTTGTTCAAAACAATCCCTTATTTTTCTTTTGAACATTTGTAGAATCTGTAGTAGTGTTAATTTTCTCATTCTTGATATTAATAATTTGTGTCTTCTCATTTTTTTTCTTGATCAGTCTGACTAGAGGTTCATCAGTTTTTTTCATCTTCTTTAAGAACTAGATTTTTATCTTATTTTATTGATTTTTCTCACTTTTGTTATGCCTTTCTATTTCAGTGATTTCATTTATTATTTTCTTTCTTGGGCCCATTTGCTGTTCCATATTTTGTTTTGTTTTAATTTCCTTGTAGAAATCTTGATTTCTTTTTTTCTACATCTAGCTATCTCTTCTTCAGTATTCTTTCTTGCTAACTAGAGCTCCATGTTCTTCCCAGACTCTTAGCTCCTCTACAACTCAAAGTCCCTCATTCTTTGCACCATAACCTGGAAACTCTCAGGGCAGTAAACTGGGGAAATCAACAGGGTTACCTTATTTGTTTCTTATCTGTCAAGGATCACATTTCTTTTTAATTGCAATGTCTTGTGAGTCATATGTGTTTTATATACTTTGTACGTTTTGTTGGTCCTTTCAGTTGAGAGGATAAATGCAATGTCTTTTATTCTATTTCTCTGGATGTCTTAACTATTTTTTTTTTCTTTTCTCCCTGATTATATGCTAATTATCCTGCCGTCTAATGTTGAAGCTTAGAAAATTAAAATATCATTTTGAAGTAATTAAAATTGAAAAATTTGTGCAGTTCTTCAATCTCAGACACATTACTAAGAATGGTTATATCATTCAGGAAAATAACATTCAAAATCAGGAAAAACTTTAGATAATTTTCACTGGTATATGATTGTGAGTAAAAGTATAATAGGTTCTCAAATATTTGACTGAATGAATGAATTAGTGGCTGCACAAATGAATAAATGATTCCATGAATGAACTATACTTATGTATGGCAAATGAGACTGTACCAAAAAAAATTAAAAGATGGGAGTCCTAGATCTGTTTCCTAAATTTAGTCATAGTCCTGGGTCACCTGGGGACTGCAGAAAGGTGTGACAAACATAGAGGGATTTGAGACAACAGAAACTAGAATACTATCAATTTAGGCATGTATTTTAAATCTCACATGGCACCAGCAGAGTTTCTTTTATTCCTCAAATGCTGTCTTAGAATTTCATGCTTTCTACAACAGAATGGTTTTGGATAGCTACTCAATGCCTTAAATCTGATCTGTGATCCACCTTTCTCCCAAACTTCTATCTCTGAGGTTTCACAGGGTTGGTCCTAAATGTTTGGTTACAATCAAGGGGAGTAGTAAACTCTTTAACTACCTTTTAAAACGGGATGTATATCATCATCCTTCATCTCATTTAATGATTGACCTAAAATAGAAACTTTTAAAATTAATAATTGTATACTAAAATGAAACAGTTTAAAAAGTTTTGAAACAGAATATTTTGTTTTCAAGAGGAATAAATATAAATTTTCTTTCTATTTCTGTTGACGTCAGTGACTATAACTGCTGGAGGGTAGAGCATATTCTTTTATCAATAAAAGCAACATAATGAATATGATTGGTACAATAGAGAGGTGAGACTGTCATTCTCAAACACCATTGGGAAATTAGATTCACTGCCGTTCAATTTTTATTTTTCCTGAAGCTCAAGATATTTGAGGACCACCTTTGTTTATCACTGTTTCAGGAGAGATGAGAATTGAAATTATTTTCACGATATCTCTGGCTTTATCAGAATATGTGAATGTTTACAGAATTTCCCTTAAGCTCATGTGATATTACCTATGCAGACATAGCAATTTTCTGAAATTGTCCAAGAAATTTAGAACTCCTTTAATGATCATGCTTCATGTATATATATGTTTATAACTCTTACAAAGTTTTTAACTTATAATTTCAGTAGGATTGTTGGTTGAAGCAAATTATACCAAAACTTGATGTTATATAGCCTGATTATACTGTTTATAAAGACCATTTATGTCTAGATTTCAGCTCGAGTCATGTGTTCTACCATAAAATGTTAAATCAAAGACAATTTAAAACTGGATTTTAAAATAACAAAGGTAATTCAACTTTAAATAAAACCAATACAAACATCCAGAAATATAAGACAGTAAAAAGTAGTCTTGTACATTCTGCTTTTTTCATATTAATGGGTATTTTTGTTATGTAACCATTGGAGAACAATGATAAACTAAATGAAAGGGCAAAGAAGAAGTAAGGGAAAATATTGTGAAATAAGGATTATGTGTTTTGAGGATCATGTTATGGTCATTTGATCATTTTATAATAAAGCATATAAAATGAAATAACACTATATATATAGACCTCTAGTCATGTCCATGTCAAAGTATAAAATCTAATAACTGGAAAATCTGCAAATTATTAAGAGAATAAAAACGTTTGAATTTTTAAATGACTTTAATTTTTGATATTTACTATAAAACTTATGGCTTCTTATTCAAAGAAGTTATCTGATTTTTAAAATAGTAGAGGAAATTCTATGGATGTAATAAAAGAAAGTATCTCCAATTACATAGCTTGGATAAGAGGAATGCTTAGAACACTGATGTCAATTTATCACTCCAATGAAAGAAAACATAGGCTTTGCTATGTTTATTCGTATGATATCTTATTTGAACCAAGGGTGTGACATATTCAAAATATCAATTTATAAAAGGTATAAGGGAAAATAGATTTATTTGTATTATACAGAAGTAAATAAAAATTTAAAAAGAAACAGAAATGAGGTTTTTGAACTGAGTTATATTAGAGAAGCGATTAAAGAAAAATGTGATTATAAAGTATAGAGGAGAAAAAATATAAAATTGACCTTGATATATTATCATTGAATAATTTGGTGAGATTTGGTGACAAACAAAACTACTAAGGAATAGGTAATATTTTTGCTTAACTTGTACCTCAATTAGTGCTGACTTTCTGCCACTGTGCCATATTAACATTCCCAAGTGAGAAAGTTCACTGATTGCTTTTATGTAAAAGATTGTGAATGATTGCTAAATTAGAACACTAAAGAACTTATTTTGAAGAGATAAAAGCCATGATTATTCCTGAGTCTTTGAATGTGTTCACTTATGAGGGAAAGTATGGTAGCATTTCAAAATAAGTCTCTGAATATTTTAATAGAATGTAATTCTTCATGAAACACTCTATAAATCCCGTATTAGAGATATAAAAATTTCATTCACAATTATTTCCTATTTTTACTCTTGATGTGAAATATCAGAAATGTTATGAGATATTGGCATTCTTAAAAAATCAATCCCTATTCACACTTAGCTAGTAATTTTATTGGTCCTCATGTCTGGAATATAATGGTTTGACCTATAAATGCTTTAGCTCTTTCTGAAAAAAATTTTATTCAGTTAATGGTCATGCTTTTCCAAGAATGAAACAGCAAAACTGTTATTTGATGTTTTTTGGAGTCTATACTGTTAGTAATACTCAACATAGCCACAGAAATTGTAATCAAGTTGATTTTCCTTAGGTGGTTGCTATTCAATAAGTTTCCATTGACACATATCCTGAGATTATTTTAGTATCATATATGATATATATAGTTTTACAATCTTTTTTGTCTCACATTACAGAGCAAATCTGAATCTTTTCAGGTATGGTTGTTGTTATTACCATTTAATAATATATTTAATACAAATGTTTGACAAAAGAATTTGTGTATCTTTTTGTATAAGCTTTTACTTGCATCTTATACATAATATACATTTCATTCAAAATAAAAATAAATACACACACAAACATATATACACACATAATGAAGATTAAACTTTTTATATATCAGCAGTTGTTTTCATTCTGAAGTCAGGTGCTTGTATTGGTATCTCAGTTCAACCACTTCCTTTTTTATCAATGAAAAGCAATATTTAATTAGGGCTGAGAGAGTTAGATAATCAAATGTGCCATGACAATCAATCCTGAGCCATTTAAGCTTAAGTTCAATAAGGAATCATTATAAAAGTCTAACAGAAATGAAAATGTAAATAGCATAGTTTTGTGTTGCATTTCAACTCTTTCCTTGGCCTTGCAGGTCTAAAGTCAGTTTGGCCACAGGAGATGAAGTCTTCCAGCCTCAAGAAAATTTAGCACAGACCAGAAGGAGACAGAAGGCAGACATGTACACCAACTGGCTGGGCAAAGGGAGCAGGGGATTTTCAGCCAAGCTGGTTTGAACCAGCACAACAGGGGCTTCCTCTTATTTTTGTTTGTAATTTATGCTTTTAATTGACAAGTAGAAATTGTGTATATGTATGGTGTATGCATCATGGTGTTTCGATATATATACATTGTCGAATAGCTAAATCAAGCTATTTACCATATGCATTACATTATCATTATTTTTTATAGTGAGACCACTTAAAATCTACTCTCAATAATTTTCAAGTCAACAATATACTGCTATTAACTACAGTCACTATGATGTACAATAGATCTCTTGAACATTATTCTTCCTGTCTGACTGAAGTTTTGTGTCCTTTGACCAGCATCTCCCCAGTCATTCTACCCAGCCAAGCTCTGGTAACGACCATTCTACTTTGTACTTCTATGAGTTTGACTGCTTTAGATTCCACATGTACGTGAGATCATGCAGTACCTGTCTTTAAGTGCCTGGCATATTTCACTTAAAATAGTGTCTTCCAGGTTCATCCATGTTGCAAACCACAGAATTTCCTTCTCTGTCAAGGCTGAACAGTATTTCATTGTGTAAATATACCACATTTTTTTACCCATTAATCTGTTGATGAATACTTAGTCAACTACTTTTTTACTGAGTGGAAATGGACACATTACCTATGGAAGTTTGACTTTTATTATTCATAACAAAATGATGATAGCACCTTCTACACAGGGTTAATTAATATAAATTTTAAATAGCTTCATGCATGTCAAGACTAGCCCAGAGTAAGCTTTCAGAAATAGTAACATTCTTAAGTCAAATGTGTATTACTTTCTTATGCTACTTTTAGTTTTTATCAAATATATACGATTTACCCTTTTAGCTAGTTTTTTTTTCTTAAATCTTTTACACATTTATTTGATTTTAAATTTTGTTGCTGTCTCATTTGTATCTCTTGTCCCCAGAAACATTAATGTCATTCCAGGTATATAAAAGTCACCCAATATTTCTTTAACATTATTCCAGCCAACTTGTTCCTAATATAGTTTAAAATAATATATTAGGCACACATTTCTCTGTCCCTTTTCTCCTTATTCTTCTCCTAAGCAGTTACTTTTTGTCTCATTCTAAATATATACTTATATTGTCTTTTAATAATAGGTGGTCTTATCAAACATTTAATGTGATACACATGCTTTGCTATGGCTTTCTATTTTCTGTAGGATTAAATGGTTTATCATTTATACAAAATCATATCCTTTATTCCAATTTTTTTCCATTCTCATTGTTCATCATTTATACATATTTGTAGTTCAATTGCCTATATGCTGTATTAAACACAAGTATGCATTCTCTACTCTGCCCTTTTTTCCTTCAAAGCTGTTTTCATAGTCCACACTTTCCTTTTTTCATATCTGTTCTATAGTTCATGCTTCCTACCACTCATTAAACAGTTTCAGGTTCAATGTGAGGATTACATTTGTCAGGTTAGTCTTATCTTAGAATAAGATAGCATACAGTTTAAAGAGATGAAAAAGATCTTTGAAACCATAGAACCAATCTCTAATACACTTCAAAGATGAGTAATCTGAGAATATCTTTCTTCTACAGTATAATAATAATAAAAAGAATCTCTGTTTCTCAAAACAAGGAAACACATTTCCTGGTAAGTTTGGGAAAATAACACTGAGCTTTCAACAAGTGAAAGAATATACAATACATAAACTACCTCCCTCAAAATTGATTGCATTATTCCCGGGAGGAGAGGATGTTCTAAGAACAAATTTCAGCTGTGAATACTGCTGAACCCTGAAGACCTTAAACTTTTCTTTGCCTGTGAACAGGGTATGAGACGTGGGAGACAAAACCAAAGGTCCACCCAAGATGGAAACAGTCATACATTAATTTAACACTTGATCAAGAAAAATATTGACTATATAGAGAAAGTAAAAATAATTGATTCTCTTAACATTGGAACAATATAAAATGGGAAATATTTTCTTGCAATTAGTAATCACAATTTGGTTTTCAGATGTTTTCTTATAATCATTGTGAATTTGTATAACATGTATATTCTAAAAAAAACTTCAAGATAAATATTTAATTTAAAATCTTCTGTTTATGTTGTTGGAAAATTGGCAGAAACAAATGTATATTCTCTCTTAAGGAGTTCAAGTCTGCCTAGACCTTGAAGAATTCCCACAAAGTTCAAGAAAAAATGAGTAACTCACATTGACACTCACCAAGCATGGTGAGTATTCTGAAAGGAAACAATGTACTCTGAAAAGGAACCAGCAGCTGGAGAAAAAAAGAAAACAAAAAAACAACTTACGTCAAAAGAATTTCTTTAGAAAGATCATGGAATTCTCAACAAGAAAAAGAGGAACAAGTACATGAAGGAGTAATATTTTTATTGCACTCTTAAAACAATAACTGTCAACATAGAAATCTATACCTAACAAAACTATTTCAAGAATAAATGATAAAGACATTTTCAAAAATATAAAACACTGAAATATAAAACGTCATGCTTACTAAGAGATTTATTTATTAAAGATATTCAGCCATCATTTGCAAAATAAAAATATTAATGAAATTAAATACTTTGGATTTCTTACTTTTATGCAACCATAAAAAATAAATCTGTGATGAGAAAAAATGCCCAGTTGTAAATGTTATAGATAATGATGACTGAGAATTAAACAGATCTAGAAACCAGTAATTATTATTTTAATTCTTGTCAAATTTTTATTATATTTTCTTCTAGAACTTTTGTGGTTTCAGATCTTACATTAAAGTCTTTAATCCATCTTCAGTTTTGTATATAGTGAGAGATAGAGATCCTGTTCATTCTTCGGCATGTGGCTGTAAAATTTTCCCAGCACTGTTTATTGAATAGGGCTTCCTTTGCTCATTTGGATGTCCCTTTTTTCCTTTCTCCAGTCTGATTACTCTGGCTAGAACTTCGAGTATTATGTTCAATAGAAGTGGTGACAGAGGGCATCTTTTTCTTGTTCCAGCTCTTGGGAATGCTTTCATCTGCCTTGTTGAAAATCAGTTGGTTATAGCTATATGGTTTTAATTCTGGGTTCCCTTTTCCGTTCTGCTGCTGTATGTGTCTACCTTTATACCAATACTGTGCTGTTTTGGTTGCTATAGACTTGAAGTACAATTTGAAGTCAGGTAATGTGATGCTTCCAAATTCGTTCTTTCTTCTCAGGACTGCTTTGCCTATTTGGGCTCTTTTTGATTCCATATGAATTTTGAGATTGTTTATTCTAGTTCTGCGAAAAATGATATTTCTATTTTGATGGGAATTTCATTGAATGTGTTAATCACTTTGGGAAGTATGGACACTATAACAGTGTTGATTTTTTCATTCCGTGAGTGTGGGGCAGTTTGTGTCATCTTTGATTTCTTTCATCAGTGTTTTGTAGTTTTCCTTGTAAAGATCTTTCATCTCTTTGGTTAAAGACATTCCTAGTTTTTTTTTTTTTATTTGAAGCTATTTTAGATGGTATTAAGCTCTTGATTTGACTCTCAGTTTGACTGTTACTAGTATAGAGAAATGCCACTGATTTGTGTGTGTTAATTTTGTAACCTGAGACTTTGCTCAATTTATTTATCAATCATGGAGTCCTTTGGAAGAATGTTTAGGATTTTCTACATATAAGATCGTGTCATTTGCAAACAAGGATAGTTTGACCTTCCCTTTTCTTATTTGGATGTCCTTTTTTTCCTTTCTCTAGTGTGATAACTCTGGCTAGGACTTCGAGTATTATGTTAAATAGAAGTGGTGACAGAGGGCATCTTTTCCTTGTTCCAGCCTTGGGAATGCTTTCAACTTTTCCCATTCAGTTTGATTTTGACCAAGGGTTTGTCATATATGACTTCTATTATTTTAAGGTATGTTCCTTCTATGTCTAATATGTGGAGGATTTTTATTATGAAGCAGTGTTCGATTTTATCAAATACTTTTTCTTTATCTATTGAAATGATCATATGGTTGTTGTTTTTGATTCAGTTTATGTGATGAATAACATTTATTGATTTGCATATGTTGAATCATCCTTCCATCCCTGGGATGAAAGCTGCTTGAATTGTCATGAATTATCTTTTCAGTATGCTGTTGGATTCACTTTGGTGGTATTTTGTTGAGGATTTTTCAATCTATGTTTATGAGGGATGTTAGTCTGTCATGTTGTTGTTGTTGTTTTCTTTCCAGGCTTTGGTATCAGGATGATTCTGGCTTCAAAGTACAAGTTAGGGAGGATTCCATCCTTCTCAATATTATAGAAGAGTTTCAGTCAGATAGGTACTAGTTCCTCTTCATAGGTCGCATAGGAATTTGGCTGTTTTAGTTTGGACATTTTTGATTACTGTTTCAATCTTGCTACTCATTATTGGTCTGTTTAAGATTTCTATTTCTTTTGCATTCAAGCTTGAAAGTTTGTGTATTTCCAAAAATGTATTCATTTCCTCCAGATTTTTTAATTTGTGTGCATGAAAGTTTTCACAATAATATTGTATTTCTGATTGAGCTTATTTGAATCCTTTCTCTTCCATTCTAGGTTAATCTAGCTAGTGGTCTATCAATTTTATTTACCTTTTCAAATAACCAACTTTTCTTTTTGTTGATCTTTTATTTATTTATTTATTCATTCATTATTTATTTATTGGTTTCCATTTGTTTCCATCTGATATTTGTTATTTCTTTACTTCTGCTAGCTTTAAGTTTGATTTGTCCTCTTTTCCTAGTTTCTTGTGGTGTGTCATTAGGTTGCTAATTTGTGATCTTTCTGTTTTTTTAATGTAGATAGTTAGTGCTATGAACTTGCCTGTAAGCACTTTTTTTTTTCTGTGTCCCGGAGATTTGGTAGCTTGTGTCACTTTTGTTGTTCAATTTGAAAATATTTTGATCTCCATCTTGATTTTATCAGTGATGCAAGGATCGTTTAGCATCAGGTTGTTTAATTTTTATATATTCGTATAGTTTCGAGAGTTCCTCTTGGAACTGATTTCTAGTTTATCTCATTGTGGTCTGAGAAGGTACATGGAATAATTTCAAATTTTTTAAGTTTTCTGAGAATTGTTTTATGGCCTAAGATATGATCTATTTTGGAAAATGTTCCATCTACTGATGAGAAGAATGTATATTCTGCAGTTTGGGGGTAGAATGTTCTGTAAATATCTGTGAGTTCCCTTTGTTCTAAGTCTCATTTGTATCCACTCTCTTTTTTGATTTTTGCCTTGATGATCCATCTTGTTCTGTCAGTGGAGTGCTCAAGTCTCCAGCTATTATGATATTGCAGTTTATTTTTTCCTTAAGTCTTATAGTATTTGTTATATGAATCTGGGAGCTCCTATGTTAGGTGCGTATATATTTAGGATTGCTTTATCTTCTTTTTTAATTGATTTCTTTGTCATTATATAATCTTTATCTTTTTATACTGTTCTCAATTCAAAGTCTATTTTATCTGATATAAGAATAGCCACTCCTGCTCAATTTTGGTTTTCATTTTGCATGAAATACTCTTTCCCACCTCTTTACCATGAGGCTATGAGAACATTTATGAATTCAATGGGTTTCCTGGATTGTGTGTTTTTACTCCATCTGCCAATCTCTATCTTTTATGTGGGGCATTTAGACTTTATATTCAACATTAATATTGATATATGAGGTACTGTACCCGTCATCATGCTGTTTGTTGTTTCTTTTATATTCTTCCTTGTGTTATTGTTTTATAAGAATTGTGAGATTTTACTTCTGGTTGTTTTTACACTGGCAGGTATCAATTTTTCTCTTCGACGTTTAGAGGACTTTTGATGATTTCTTTTAGGGCAAGTCTAATAGTGATGAATTACCTGTGTTTGCTTATCTGGAAAACACTTTATTTCTCCTTCATTTATGAAACTTAGTTTTGCAGGATACGGAATTCTGGCTGACAGTTATTCCATTTAAGAAGGCTACACAGGACTCATTTTCTCTGGCTTGTAAAGTTTTCTGTGAGAAGTCTGCTATAAATCTAATGGGTTTTCCTTTGTAAGTTGCTGGATGATTTTATCTTACAACCTGTAGAATATTCTCCTTCACATTGACTTGGGCCAGTATGATGGTTATGTGCCTTGGATATGTTCTGTTTGTAATGAATCTTTCAGGAGTTCAATGACCTTATATCTGGATGTCTAAACCTTAATTCAGTCCCTACTCCTTGGTCAAAGCACCCATGGTGGCATGCTTGGTTTATCTGGACATGCTAAGATTATATGACCTTCAAACTGGGAGTCCATGGAAACTGGAAAACAAATCACAACTTTGTTACAAGAAAGTTGAGCCAGATTTATCTGGTGTAATTACAGTATGTGATGTGATTGTGGATTAATTGTTTTACCCTATGGTGAATAAAACAGTATGGTAGAAATGGAAATGACAATGACTATTTATTATAGTTATTAAAGCTACTTTAAAGATAAAATCAGCTTTCATTCTTATGTACCTGTTACATCATAGGCGAAGTTATCTGCTCCTAGATTTCAAACTAGTCCAAATGCTTGAGGATATTTTTTTGCATGGAATTTTACTGCAATTCAAAAAGGATAACTTAAAGTTCATGGCTTTAAACTTTCTGTATAGTGCTCTTATACACAGAGGATATGTCTTTCAGAATACTTAAAGATCTACTTTAATCTATGTATAATTTAAAGGCATTTCAACTTCTGCTTTAATACACATAAGTTATTGAACTGCTTTTTCCACAAATTTGTTTGTATCACAATATAAAAAAGATAATTCAATATGGTACATAAAATTAAAAATAGAATTCAAAACTAAACTATATATAAAACATAGGAAAAGATAAAATGAACAATCTTGAAAATCCTGCTGTTGTAAAAAAAAATACTTTGTAAATAAATCCTAGAAATTAAGTAGATTCAAAGATAGTAAGTAAATTCAAAGGTAGAAAGAGATACCTTAATTGAGACAGCATGGTTATTCCTATATGTGTGTATTATTAACAAACAAACAAGCAAAAAACTATAGCAATATTCTGATTACAAATTTGTACATTATGTAAAAAGTTTAGATAATACATAAATATGAAGAATACAGTAAATTTAAATAATATTATAAAAAGCACTTAAAACATACATAGAGCTGATGACTATTAACTGGTAAATACCATGAAGTTTAATATATATTTTAAATTTTATCATATATATGTGTGTGTATATACATATATCTCCTTTCAGATCTTTTTAAAATAGAGAATTAGGATAAAAATCTATATTGTTGTGCAATTGTAATTAAACTTCTTTAACCATAATATATCATGGGCAAAACTCTATTATAATATATAGATAAACAAAAATTAATATGGATCAATAAAGTCATTCTTAATAGCTACTTAATGCCATTGAATGGATGTATCATATTTTAATTTTCTTAAACAATAATCTAATTTCTTTATATTTAGATTGATTTTTGTTTTCAATATTGGAAACAGAATAACAATGATGATACTTGTAACGCACACTAGGCACAATTGTCCTATCATTTCTTTAGAATAAATTATAAAATTTATTATTGTCAGATGAAAAATTATCCATGTTTAAATTTAAATAAACATTGCAGATAAATTTAAGAAATTTAATAGAATAAAGATAACCACAATACAAAAGAGCATATATTAAAAAGTATGTATAAAATTGTGTTTGTACATTTTTATATTAAAGAGAAGTGAATGAAACATCAGCACCCATATGTGTTTTGTTTGCTGTGAGTGGGGGGACTTCAAAGAATTTTTCCTTTCAATTTATATTTATTAAATTGTACAAGCATTTTACATTTATAAAGTCACAAATGAAAATAACACTTGCATTTTACAGTTTTAGAAAAACAAAGGACAGTGAAAAGAAACACAAAACAGTGAAATAAACAAATGAAGATAATGTTCCCTTTTAACCTTTTAAAAAATGATACGAGATGCCAAAATGTTTTTAATACGTTAAAGTGTTGTGTGTTTATAATAGTTTAATACACATTTCTTTTTTAAAAAATACATATCATCAGGCTATTTTCCATTATTAAGTTACACATGTGTCAAAATAGTATGAGGAAAGTTGTTTCCCAGCCTGAGTGTTGTAAGGCTTTTAGACTCTGTTATTTGGGTTTATAAAACATTTTTTTTTTGCTCAAAATAACCCAAATACAACATCAAAAATGAAAGAATAAACTATGATATTTGCCACAATGTATGAGTATCCTATCTCAAAACAAATCCATAACGTAGATTTGCACAAAAATTACAATTTAGATGAACCTTAGCAATACACTATGAAACCAGTAGAGGAAAAAAGCCTATTATATAAAGCATTATTCGCTTTTTACAAAGTTAGAAACAGCAATACCACATGTATACTTAAGGAATGCACTTTAACATAAATAAAGGGCAAGGTGAATGCAAGATTCCTAATGAGGGCCTCTTGGGTATAGGAAAGGCAGGGGATTGTGATGGTGAGGTAGCACCTGGCACCAAATAGTCAGATGTTAGACATGGGTTATTTTAATACTGTAACTTTGGTTTTGAATGATGAGCTTTTGTTATTAAGTAAATGAAATAATTAGCTGAACAAATAAAGGTAGGCCATTAATAGATAAATGATTCACATGTGTCAAGAACCAAGAATTTTGATTATAGGAGATAGAAAAGGGAATAATCATATTTTATGATTTTAATTTATATTTCAGTGTTATTATTGTTTGACATCTTTTCAAATATTTTGTGGCCCCTTTGTTTCTCCTTTGACAATTGCCTGTCCTTCCATTGTTCTATAGTAATATTCATCCTTTTATTATTTTTAATAACAATAAATTATATTTCTTTCACGAAGGGGGATTTCCGAAGGACGTTCAATTATAGTCTGTCTTTTTTGTTATTGCTCTGGCAAACTTTGTGACAAGTGAGATGATCAATGTGTCTTAATTTTAAAATCATTGTCATGGAGATTCTTTGATATCTACTAAGGACATGTGTCTGTCTCTTACATACCTTTAGAAGTGAGGCGGTTTTAAAGGTACTTCACACCGATAAAATATTTTCTTTGTTGTATCAAAAAATATTTAGATCTTTGCTACAATTTGTTTCCGACTCTGAATTTAGGAACATATATTACACATTGTCACCCCATTTAAATAATTATCCCTCTATCTTCAAGAGTTTTGGGAAATGCTGAAACATTTTATATGTCTATCTAGCCGTAAGATCGTAAGATATCAGTGGCGTTTAACTTATTTAGCTACATTAGCAAATACCAAAAAGGAAAGTTGCATTTGGACTGCCTAAAACTATTTGTATCGCTATGTTTTAAATTTGTAACATAGCAGTAATATATGTTCCCATAGATAGAAATCTACGGGGAAAATAAGATAGCACATTTGCTGAAATTAGAATATTTATCACAAACGAATTGCATTTCCCTATGTGTTCACTGAGCTTAAATGTTAATGAAATTCTCCTTTTCAAATTATATCCACAAGGCAAATATTAGATAAGACTATGTTATCAAGGATAAAAAAATGATTGAATTGCTGGTTTTACACTTAATAATCTGGAACAGAGATGTAGGTCAATGGGGAAAAAAGAGTATTAAAGATGTTACTGTTGCTTAGATAAAATGATAGTTCATTCAAAGACATAATCAACCTCATGCACATTTGGAAAAAAGGTGATTTCTTTTCATCCCAAATGCCAACTCAGCTATAAATTGGTGACATTTTGAATAAAGGAAAGTAAGATGAAAATGAGCAAATAAAAAAATGCTTATCAAATTGTACCCTTCCATTGCTTAGACGAAACTCTCAGGGTCCTGGCTTTTAAGTGTTCCAGTTTAGCCTCACTCAAACTGTCTAAACAATTTTTTGCAAGACTAAACATACTGTTGCACCAGCATTCTTTTTATAAAACCTCAGTAAAATGAAAACATGGAAATCTCCTCTACCACCACCCTCCATCTGCTCTGATTAAAAACCACTCTGCAAATTTCTGGTAGCACTATTGGCAACATTATAGCCTAGACAAATTATTGTTTCCCTCAGAGACAAAAACTCAGATAATGATGTTGTATATTTTGCAACTTGTTCTTCCTTTCTTTTGAATCATATAAATGAAGATGAAGGAACTTGAGTAAAATTTTAATTATCAAAGAAATTGTATAGATGATAATAGAAAATTATAAAAGAAGGAAGTATAGTTTATGTCAGCCACATTTAACTCCCGAGATTTACACCAGTTTTATTTGTGGCTGATATGACTGCTGGTTTTATTACAATCAAAATTAGTTTGGGCTTTAGTCAAAATTTATGACTTTATTTTTAGGATATACCAATATTATTTAAAGCTCTATATATTTTCTTAAAATATGTGCATTGAAACACAGTTATTAATGTCTAAATCCAGAGTAACTGAAATAGGGTACTGTTCCAGGGATAATATGTTATAATGACTGATACACAGAAAGACATATGGAATGACAGATAGAGGTAAAGATTGATAGAACATACATATAGATAATCTTCAAACTAAAATACTAAAATAAAATGAAAGTATTCATTTATATTAACAATCACTGTGTTTCATAGGGGACATTCTAATATATATTCTGATTCTCTTAAATAGATGGGACTTCAAAATTTCTTCGGATATTTTTAGCCATATGAAATTGTTATAAAATATTTTATTGGTGATGTCATTGTTATATCATTATGAATATTCATACAATGTAGTTAAATATGAGCTTACATGATTTGTAATTAAATTTTATGTACTTATTATTCAGGGTCCGACCAAGAAAACAGAAATGAATCTAAGTGCAGGCATACCTCATTTTATTGCACTTTTATTATGTTTTGCCAATATGGATTTTTTTTAATTTCAGAATATTATGGGGTATAAATGTGTTGATTACATGGATTGCTTTTGCACTGCTTGAGTCAAAGTTATAAGTGTGCCCATTACCCAGATAGTGTACATTGTATCCATTAGGTATGATTTCACCCATCCCCTCCTCACCCTTCCCACCTGCATGATTTCCATTGAGTTTTACTTCCACAGAGTTTTACTCTGTGCACATGAGTCCTGATTGGTTTGTTCCAATTTAATAGTGAGTACATGTGCTGTTTGTTTTTCCATTCTTGAGATACTTCACTTAGGAGGATGGTCTCCAGTTCCATCCAGATTGTTGCAAAAGGTATAATTTGTATTTTTAATGGCTGAGTAGTACTCCATGGTGTACATATACTACATTTTATTAATCCTCTCATGAATTGATGGGTACTTGGGTTGATCCACATCTTCAAGATTGTGAATTGTGCTGCTATAAACATTCAAGTGCAAGTGATTTTTTCATAAAAATCACTTTTTGGCGGGGAAGCGGGTGGGTGGGTAAATACCCAGTAGCAAGATTGCTGGACCAAATGGTGGGTCTACTTTTAGTTCTATGAGGGCTCTCCATACTATTTTTCACAGAGGTTGCACTAGTTTGTAGTCCCATAAACAGTTTATAAGTGTTCATTTCTCTCCATATCCATGCCAGCATCTATTGTTTTGGGATTTTTGATAAATGCCATTCCTACTGGTGTTAGGTGATACCTTGTGGTTTTGATCTGCATCTCTCTGATGATTAGCGATGTTGAGCATTTTTATATGTTTGTTGGCCATTAATCTATCTTCTCTTGAAAAGCTCTGTTCATGTTTTGCCTACTTTTTAATGGGGTTGTTTGATTTTTCTTCTTGCTGATTTGCTTCAGTTCTTTGTAGATCTAGTTATTAGCCCTTTATCAGACCTATAGCATGTGGATATTCTCCCACTCTGTAGGTCGTCTATTTGCTTTGTTGATTGTTTCCTTGGCTGGGCAGAAGTTTTTTAATTTAATAAAGCCCCATTTATTTATTGGAAAAACTCTTCTAGATATTGGCCTAGGCAAAGAATTTATGAAGACATCAAGGGCAATCATGGCAGATATTGATTTTTTACAAATCGAAAGTTTGCAACCAACCTGTGTATAGCAAGTCTACCAGTGCCATTTTTCCAACAGCATGTGCTCACTTCATGCTTCTGTCACATTTTGGTAATTCTCATCATTTTTCAAACGTTTTCATTATTATTAAATCTGTTATGATGATCTGTGATCAGCGATCTTTGCTGTTATATTGTAATTATTTGGGGGCACCATCTACTGACATATAAATCAGTGAACTTAGTAAATAAATACTGTGTGTTCTGACTGCTCCATTGTCAGGCCGTTCTATGTCTCTCCCTCTCCTTTGGCATCCCAGTCCCCTGAAAGGCAACAACATTGAAATTAGGCCAATAAATAACCATACAATGGCTTCTAAGTGTTCAAGTGAAAGAGAGAGTCACAGATCTCTTACTTTAAACAAAATGGTAGAAATGATTATGCTTAGGGAGGACAGCATGTTGAAAGCCAAGACAGACCAAAAACTGGGCCTTTTGCACCAAAGAGTTAGCCAAGTTATGAATGCAAAGGAAAAGTTCTTGAAGAAATTAAAACTGCTACTCCAGAGAACATATGAATGATAAGAAAGTAAAGTAGCTTTATTGTTGATATGGCACTCTAGCCCGGGCGACAGAGTAGGACTCTGACCAGCCTGAGCAAGAGTGAGGCCCTGTCTCTACTAAAAATAGAAAAAGTTAGCCATCTCTACTAAAAACAGAAAAAAAAAAAATAGCCAGTGGGGTGGCTCATGTCTGTAGTTCCAGCTTCTTGGGAGGCTGAGGCAGTAGGATCACTTGAGCTCAGGAGTTTGAGGTTGCTGTGAGATAGGCTGATGCCATGACACTCTAGCCCAGGTGACAGAATGAGACTCAGACAGAAAGAAAGAAAGAAAGAAAGAAAGAAAGAAAGAAAGAAAGAAAGAAAGAAAGAAAGAAAAATGCGCTTCATATGGCTATAGATGCCATCAGTAGTGATTTCTCTGAAGGATCTGGGCAAAGTAAATTGAATCCTTCTGGAAAGGATTCACCATTATAGATGCCATTAAAAACATTCATGATTTATGGTGGGAGGTCAAAATATCAACAACAACCAGAATTTGGAAGGAGTTGATTCCGACCCTGGTGGATAACTTTGAGGGATTCAAGACTTCAGTGGAGGAAGGAACTGCAGATGTGGTAGAAATAGCAGGAGAATTAGAATAAGAAATGTGACTGAATTACTGCAATATCATAACAAAACTTTATTGGATAAGGAGTTGCTTCTTATGGATGAGCGTAGAAAGTGGTTTCTTGAGAAGGACTTCTGGTGAAGATATTGCGAATATTATTGAAATGACAATAAAGGATTTAGAGTATTACATAAACTTAGCTGATAAACCAGCAGAAGGGTTTGAGAGGATTGACTGCTGTTTTGAAAGAAGCATGTCATGATGTTTGATAGCATTTTACCCACAGTAAGACTTGCATATCAACATGCTACAGAGAAATATTTTGTGATAGAAAGAGTCAATTGATGAAGCAAACATCATTGTCTTATTTTAAGAAATCACCACAGCCACCCCAAAAGAGAGTTAGGGTCATGCTCTGGATTAGGCTTTGGCTTAAGTGAATGTTGTAGCTAGTTTAATCTTTTTTTCAATGAGAGATATAGATCCTGTTTCATTCTTCTGCATGTGGCTATCCAATTTTCCCAGCACCATTTATTGAATAAGAGTTCTTTTCCCCAGTGTATATTGTTGTCTGCTCTGTCAAAGAACAGTTGGCTGTATGTGGATGGTTTTATATCTGGGTTTTCTGTTCTGTTGCATTGGTCTATGTCTCTATATTTGTGCCAGTACCATGATGTTTTGGTTACTATAGTCATATAGTATAGTTTAAAGTCTGATAATGGGATGCCTCCTGATTTGTTTCTTTTGCTTAAGATTGCTTTGGCTATTCAGGTTCTTTTCTGGTTCCAAATGAAGCATAAAATTATTTTTTCTAGATCTTTGAAATATGACATTAGTATTTTGATGGGGATTGCATTGAATCTGTAAATCACTCTGGGTAGTATGGACATTTTAATAATGTCGATTCTACTGATCCATAAGCATCTATATTTTTCCACTAGTTTGTACCATCTGTGATCTTTTCCCTCAGTGTTTCACAGTTCTCTTTGTAGAGACCTTTCACCTTTTTGGTTAACTATATTTCTAGGTGTTAATATTTTATTTTATTTTTAGCAATTATGAATGGTATTGAGTCTTTGATTTGACTCTTAGCTTGACTGTTATTGGTGTATAGAAATGCTCTTGATTTGTGTATGTTGATTTTGTAACCTGAGACTTTATTTATCAATTCATATCTCAAGGAACTAGAAAAGGAAAAGCAAACCAAACCCAAAGCTAGCAGAAGAAAAGAAACAACTAAGGTCACAGTAGAACTAAATGAAATAGAAAACAAGAAATTAATACAGAAGATCAATGAAACAAAAAAATTAGTGCTTTGAAAAGATAAACAAAATTGATAGACCTTTTGCTAAATTAACAGAAATAGAAGAGAAAGGACCCAAATAAGCTCAATCAGAAATGAAAAAGGAGCTATTACAACTGATACTACTGAAATATAAAATATCATCTGTGAATACTGTGAAGATCTCTATACACGTAAACTCAAAAATGTAGAGGAAATGGACAAATTTCTGGGAACGCACAATCTCCAAAGACTCAGTCAGGAAGAACTAAAACTCCTGGGCAGACCAATAATGAACAATTAGATTAAAACAGCAACAAAAAAATCTTCCAACAAAAGAAAGCCCCGGACCATATGGATCCAGAGCTAAACTTTATCAGACCAAAAAAGAGTCGGTACCCATTCTGCAGAAATTATTCCATAACATTGAGAAAGAAGGAATCCTCCACAACTCATTTTATAAAGCCAATATCATCACCTTGATGTGAAAGCCAGGAAAGGACATAACAAAAATAAGAAAACTACAGACTCATATTCCTTATGAATATGGATGCAAAGATCCTCAATGAACTACTAGCAAACTGAATTCAACAGCACATTAAAAAAGATAATCCACCATGACCAAGTGGGCTTCATCCCAGGGATGCAAAGATGGTTCAACATATGTAAATTAATAAATGTGATTCACCACATAAAGAGAAGCAAAAACAAAGATCATATGATCATATCAATAGATGTGGAAGAAGCATTTGACAAAATACAGCACCCTTTCATGATAAAAACCCTCAACAAACTAGGCATAGAGGGTATATATCTCGAGATTATAAAAGCCACATATGATAAACCCACAGCCAGCATCATACTGAATGGGGAATAGTTGAAACATTCCCACTAACAACTGGAGCAAGATACGGATGCCCACTGTCATCACTTCCATTCAACATAGTGCTGGATATCCCAGCCAAAGCAATCAGGCAAAAGAAACAAATTAAGTGTATCCCAATCAGGAAAGGGAAGGTCAAACTTTCACTCTTTGCAGACAATATGATCTTATATCTAGAAAGCACAAAAGTTTCCACCATGAGACTTTTGGGAGCCTAAGAAACTTGAAGTCTCAACCATGAGCAATTACCATTTGCTTTCCAAACAGGCTTAAGTCTAATATTTTAAAAAATATCTCTATTTTATAAATGATTTCTGCTAAATGAACACAATATTATACATTGTTGTACCAGATAACATCAGATACTTTTGATAAACAGTTTAGCTCACATAGTTCAGATATCCCTTGGTCAAGTATTACATTCGTACTAGGTCTGAGTAGCTATATGGTACTAGTTAGTAGAGAAAGGCATGGCTTTACTAAAAAACCCTAGGGATATGTGAAATAATTTTCTTTTGGAATTTGCAAATGCATTTATTTATCACGTGCACTTTAAGCACTGTTATCTCTACTGATTCCTAATACATAAGGTACATGGAATTTTGTTTCATAGCCTAGAATTATATCAAAGCTTTCCTTATTCTAGGCCCCTCTCATAGATAGCAACATAATTCCCTGGTATGGTTCAGAGCAACTTGTGCAAATGCAGACTATTTCATCTCTGAAATCCAGAGTTCCAACAATCAATGCAACAAACCATCCATTCTTCATTTTCAATGAGGGCAATCTGACACTCTCCAGAACATAGGTAGTCTAGGAAATTCACTGACAAAGTAAGCACCTCAATTTTATAGGATTTGTCTGTTATATATATGTGTGTCTGACACTGGTTCTTGCTACTACCTATTCACCAAGTCTAAACAGAATTATGTCATCAGTGTGATGAATTAGCATGCTGTTCTCTGTGATGGTCATTGTGTTAATCCATTTTGCATTGCTATAAAGGAAATTCCTAAGGTTAGGTAATTTATAAAGAAAAGAGGTTTATTTGGCTCACAGTTCTGCATACTGTACAAGAAGCACGGTGCTAGTAGCTGTTTCTAGTGAGGACTTCAAAGAGCCTCCAATAAAGGTGGAAAGCAAAAGGGTAGTGGACAAGTTACATGGTAAGAGAAGGAGCTAGACAGGGAGGAGGTGATGCCAGTCTTCTTTAAAAAACCAGCGCATCTGTGAACTAATAAAGGAGAGGCCACCCATTTCTGAGGGGAGGGCACCAAGCCATTCATGAGGGATTTGCTCCCATGACCCAAACACTTCCCACCAGGCTGGACATTCAACACTGGGGATTAAATTTTAACATGAGATTTGGAGGACCCAAACACCTAAACCATATCAAAGAGTCAAGGACTCTGTGAACCAAATTGTGATAGAGATCAGGAAGAAGGCTCAGCTATCTTGCTGAGTAAAGAAAATATTTTTATTATTTTTTAAAATATGCCATACATTCTAAGAATAATAGTTGCATACCAACTTCCAAAGAATATAATGTTTCCTCTAGCAACTATGTAACATTTGAATAGCCCCTGTAATTATAGAGATCACTTGATTAATTTTATAGTAATCCATAGTTATTTTCCAAATCTGTTTATTTTTTTCTTTTTTTTTTTATTTCAGCGTATTATGGGGTACAGATGTTTAGGTTACGTGTGTTGCCCTTGGTTCCCCCCCCCAAGTCCGTGTTTCAAATATGTCCATACTTCAGGTAGTGCGCATTGCACTCCTTGTGTATACAAATACCCGATGATCAAATTTCATGTCTTTGAAGGCAATAATAATCTCTGAGAATTACCCAGGGATAGAATATTGTTTCTGTGGTTGGTGACATTTTCCTATATTTGTAGTGATGGACACCTCCAGGTTCTTTTATTTGATCTTTCTTACCACAGTAATCCTAATTTTATAGGTAAGGGAATCAGGGTGGGGATTTTGACAGGGGTAAGACTTATGTATTTAAATTCTGCATTCAGGAACCGGGGAAATTAACTGTATTACAAGTTTGCAGATTTTCTCAGGAACATTTTCTTGCTACTCTGTAATAGCCACGTTTTAGCCTTTCTATCTCTGCCATCAATCCGTGATTTTGAAGAAATTTGTTTATTGCCTTTTTGTGTCTGGATTCTTCTTCCCCCTTTTCTGTTTCTGCTGTGTTTTGTGTGTTGATTCATTGTGCTCTGTTTATTGGATTTGTCTTCTTATCTGTATGAACATATTTCTACTTCCCTCTTTTAAAACCCCTGCTCCAATCTTTCTGGTTCAATTTGCTTAAATGAAGGAGCAGAGGGGGAGGATACTTCCAGCATGTTTTCCCACATTTACACTCTGGCTCACAGAGGAATGAATGTGTAGCCTTTTCCTTTAAAGTGGTGCTTTGTAGGAAACATGCACAGACCATTTTCCAAGTCATATATTAGGCCTCCTGGCCTAAGCTATACTCAGGTTGAACTCTACCAGAACTTTATTTTAAGAGAAGAAGGAAGCATGAATACTTGCCTAGCCATCAAGAAAATTGATATTTATAACTTAGCTATTGATTTCTATGTGTATCCATTAGTAAGAGTCCTAAAGGAGAGAAAGGGTGATTTGGGCAGATCACAAATCCCTAAAACGATCTGGACTTCACCCTTGGTGATGTATGTATAGCAGCTAAGATGAACTACTTAACAGCACCTCTGAAGGCCCCAAATGTATCAGGTTAAACTTGCTAGAGCATTAAGAATAATTGGGGGTGACTAAGGAAAATCAGATGACGTGCAGTATTTTTAAAGTTAAAATAATTAAATAAAACATTCTAAATAACATTATTTTTAAACTACCCCTATAAATATTAAGAAAACATAAAATAATATGAGGTTCCACAGAGCTATGGAACCTTCCATAGATTTATAATAAGAAAAATGATACCTGCACAAGCTACAAAATCAATTACTTCTGCGAAACTTGTGTTTGCAATAGACAAAAAAGAAGCACTGAGTTTAAACAAATGAAAAGAGTCATGCTTGTGCCAAGAATCCATTATTTTCAATGGCTTCCCTGAAATGATGCTTACCACTGTCGCACATCAAACTAGACAAAATATGATTTCAAAATACTGTAGAGATGAAAGAAAAAACAGAAATATGATCCTTAGCAGCCATGATGAAATAAGATGAAACTATGACTTCAACCACGTTTATAAGCAGGGTGAAAATGCATAACAGTGCATACTGTATATGCTATTTTTATGACAATTTTCTTTGTGATTATTCAATGTAATGTTTAGTAGCAATTAACCAACATTTTTCAATAATGTTCAGCATTTTGTGTTTTTTCTATTTTAAGCATATAAAAGCAACAAAGGATTGCAACAAAGGGCATCTAAGTTTTATCAGTATCTGTAGTCTTTGCCCTCAAATGTATGTATACTCAGCAAGATGTCATAAAGTGACTAATTTGAAAAAGATACAATGGTATATAAAAAATTAGTAGTATTTCTTAATTACAAAACTGTATTTTCACTATCTCATGTTTTAATCCAGTATGTCAAATAGACATCTGTCTCTGCTATATTGAGAGGAAATATGCTACTGAATTTGTTAATTACACTTAACAGTGGCAGTATAAATAAGGCCAGTTTGTCCATTTGACCTCTCACCTTCACTTTGAGGCATGTAGAAATCAGTTCCACTGTTTGGTTGATGGGTAATGTTATGATAAAGTCTGGAAATTTATTTTGTTTGTTAAAACTGTCAAAACAATGAATTGACCATGCCAGAGTTTAGTCTTTCTAATTAACGGCTGCTACCTGTTACTTTCAAGTACATGTGATGTTACAAATTCTCAAGGACAGTTAAACCGAATAGGCAAGGACAAAGATGGCCCTATGTGGGGAGCTACTCTCTCCTTACAATGTCTATGACACAAATGGATTATTCTTTAGGTAAAAACATATTTGTATCATATATAATATCAGTTTTGCTTATCTTCTCAGAGAAGTATCATCACATTAATTGTTAATACTTAGGGAAGTAAAAGCTTCATCAAAAATACATAATGAGATAATTTCAAAAAACGATTGCAGAATCTCACAATGGAGAATTAGTATGAATTTGTTAACCTTTAATTTCAATATTGCATTATTCTGTCTGGCAACTATTGTCTTTCTTTCTGTTATTTTATTATTTATTGTATATATTTCTCTTGTCGTAAGATCTATCTGAATTAATTTTGTCATTTAATATTATTTATTTATAGCTACTATTCTTATATATAAGAATATATATATTAATATTCTTATATATATATATTTGTACAGTATTTAAACTCCGTTGTAGAGAGATTATATACACATGTGAGTGAGTGCACACACACGCGCACTTCTCCAAACACAATTTATCTAGCAAGAAAACAGACAACTATAAAACTAACATTCCCCTACTTGCATAATTTTAAATGCTTCTAATAATTAAACTTGTGATGTATTAGGAAAATTTCTGGAATTATAATCCTACATACCCTGATTTTTACCACTTTTCCTTATCTGTTTAGCTTCTTACTCTCCATGAGTGCTGATAGGAGTGATGTATGTGCTATGGGCTTATCTGCTAAGACCATAGACAAATGTTATAGAGCTGCAGTCCCCAACCTCCAGGCCACAGACCAGTACTGGTCTATGGTCTATTAGGAACTTGGCTGCACAGCAGCAGGTGAGCGGCCAGCAACATCTGCCACTCGCCATTGCTCTTGTCACTGAATAAGCTCCACCTCCTGTCAGATTAGGGGAGGCATTAGATTCTCATAGCAGCACAAACCCTACTGTAAACCGTGCATGCATGTGAGGGATCTAGGTTGTGCTCTCCTTGTGAGACGCTAATGCCTGATGATCAGGTGGAGCTGAGGCGGTGATGCTAGTTAGTGCTGGGGAGCAGCTGCAAATACAGATTATCATTAACAGAGAGGCTTGAAAGCACAATAAATGTAATGTGCTTGAATCATCCCAAAACCATCCCGCCTCCCTGGTTCATGGACAAATGGTCTTCCATGAAACCGGTCCCTGGTGCCAAAAAGTTTGGGAACTGCTAATCTACCAATTCAAATGCTAATCTCTTCCAGAAACACCTTCACAGCCACACTCAGAAATAAGGTTTCAGCACCTCATATAGTTACTTTCGTGATTATGTGGTTAGTTTTACAGAAGTTGTTCACATCTTCTCACTGATTTTACTTACTGATTTATGACACATACACAAAAAACTAAACACTCTGCTAAAAACTCATAAATCTATAACAGGTTTACTTTCATCTTCTCTTCCCTAAAAGAAAAAAAAACATGAATACAATTTCAGTAAAATAAAATACCTCAAGAATTTTCAGCTTAAACTTATTTCTGAATGAAGTTCTTTGAAAATCTAGAGTAATTATGAAATATTCAAACCTCAAAAACAAAGAATAATATGAGCCTTAAAACTGCAACTATGATTCACTTATGGTTTATAGTCAGAGTTAATTATATACAAAGCAAAGCATAATTTTCACATTTTTTGAAAGAAATCTAGATTTTATATTATTAAATATAAAAGATATTCATATAATCTGCTATGCTATATGAAGGTAGGGTAATTAATTAAAACACTAATATTTTATAAAACTGAAGATTTGCATTTTAAAATGGCCTATATTATTGCATCTTATTCAATAATATTTAGAAAATAAAATATGATTTTCTAAATAAATTTGTATCACTTTGCAAAATAAAATAAAGCTCGATCATGCATACATTCTAAGTATTTGTGTGCTTTACAAGGATTAAGCACTTATTTTGAGTATACGATAAAGCTTCAATTTTCAGTACACACATACATAAAAGTGAATTTATACAAAATTATGCATAGATAACAGCACAAGTTACAAAAACTTAAATGTTAAATCTACAGGAACTGGGATAATTTTTTTTTTTTCAAAAATATTAAAAGGGTACAAATGTTTTTGTTACCTGGAACACTTTTGCAATGCTTGAGTTAGGCCTATAAGTGTGCCAATCACCCACATAGCATTCATTGTACCCATTAGGCAGGATTTTTCTAATTTTCTAATCAGTTTATTTATTTTCTCATTATTTTTTTGAGTTCCTTATATTAATGTTAATATATTTTGGATATGAACCCCTTGTTAGGTGTATAGTTTGCAAATACTTTCTCCCATTCTATAATTTGTCTCTTTACTCTGTTGTTTCTTTTGCTGTGCAGAAGTTTTCCAGTTTGATGTAATTCCATTTTTTCTATTGTTGCGTTTGTTGACTGAAGCACTACATATTTTTTATATCCACAGATTTTTTTATCCTCAAAGAATACTTTGAAATGCTCTATAAATGCATTAATGAAGCAACAGATTTAAAAGTATTACATGATTTTTCAAGAACACATAGTTATTCATCTACTTCCAGATCTGAACAAAAATTTACTGGAGATAGTAAAATGATAGTTACCAGAGGCTAAAAGGGTCATGGGGAGGGGGGGAAGAGAAGTGGATAAAGTTGGGATGATTAATGGGTACAAAAGTTTAGTTAGACAGTTAGATAAAATGAACAATATTTGATAACACAACAAAGTGACTATGGTCAATAATAAGTTACTGTAAACTTTAAAATAACCAAAAGAGTGGAATTGGAAAGTTCCTAACATAAAGAAATGATAAATGTTTGAGGTGATGGATACTCCAATTTGATTATTACACATTCACTACCTGTATCAAAGATTATATGTACCCTATAAATACTTACAACTATTATGCATTCATAATAATTTTAAAAATTGAAAAATATAATTTGCAGATTACAATTTCAGAACTTTTTTTTCATTAAGGCACACTTTCTTATGTATACTTAACAATTCTTTTGTTTCTCTAGATTAATACACTGAATATAATTGCCTTGAGTGCTAGAAGATAGATAGGAACAAAGAGTTGATGGGTTTGTAAAAGTACATTCAAAAATTAATTTCAAATCATCCTGTTTTCAAAGGCTCTTTCTCTTCATGGATGCATGGGTATAATTTCTTAAGGATAACACAACCCTAGAAAATATAAGATGTTACTGTAATCACTTAGTGCAAATTTAAGTAATTATCAGGACATTCCATCAAAACCATAAGGGAAAGATATATAGAACATGAATCTTTACAGGTCATTGAAATTGCTTAAGAACTGAAACAATTGAGAAAAAAATGTATATGTAAGGAAAAGTTTAGCAACACAATTTCTGTATATAAATCTCACAGTATTCAAATTTTAAAAGAAATGTTTTAAAATTACATCTAAAACTCCCATTCGTACAATCAATGCTTATAGAATATTTGTTCTATGTCAACGTGATGTTTGGTTCTGGAAATTTCCAATCTCTCTTCCCATGAGGTAGAGTAAAAGGTCTGAAATAATTTCTTTAAATAGATCATTCATAATACCTTGAGAAAGACGTGGAAAGAGTATTATGCAAACATAGATAAAGAGAAGCTAACTGAGAGTGAAAAATTCACTGATAATTTTCTCAGTTTAGAATGAATTTAAATGGTTAAAGAGGAGTTAGGCAGATGAAAGGGTCAGGGAAAGGCATTTCTAGCAGAGATCAAGCACCCAAGTAAACTTATCTGGGATGATGTAAGATCAGGTAAATAAATGTAATATAGTAAATATAAAATATGATGTGACAAAAATGGAGCTAGAGAGGCAGGCAGATATGTAGAACTTTAATATTACAGTAAAATATAATGCGTGTTTTATTCTAGACTCTAATTAAGTTGTCACAAGATAAATGGCATAGATTCATATTTTATGTAGATATCTGTGATTTTATTATACTCTTGTATCACCTAAAATAATATTGAAAACACTTAATGTCCTATCATACATCCTTTATTGACATTTTTAATTATAAATTCATGAGCAGTTGTAAAAATAGAAAACAGAGAAATCTTGTGTACTCATTACCCTGTTTCCCCCAATGACAGCATTAAAACAAAACAAACAAACAAAAAAAACCAGTGCATTATCAAAACCAGGATACGAACATTGATACAGTTCACCAATTTTATTCAGATTTCCCCAGTTTTACTTGTGTGTGTGTGTGTGTGTGTGTGTGTATGTGTGTGTGTGAATGCATAGTTAATTCTATACAGTTTCATCTCCTGCATAGTTTCATGTATTAACCCCACAGTAAATATACTGAGCACTTCTATTAAGACAAATATCCTGTGTTGCCCTTTTGAGAACCACACCTTTCTACACCTCCACTCCTGCCCTAATTCTGGGCAACCAATAACATTTTAATAAAATGTCTTCCATTTTAAAAATTTGTTATTTCAAAAATGTAACATAAATGAAATCATACATTATAGAATTTTGGGGGATTGCCTTTTTTTCACTTAGTATAATTCCCTGGAGATTCATCCAATTTTTTGTATATATCAACAGTTTGTTCTTGGTTATTGCTGAAGGGCATTCCATGCCATGTATTTACCACAGCTATTTCACTATTCACCTGTTGAAGGGCATCTAAGTTCTTTCCAACTTTTTGCTATTAGGAATAGGGCTGGCTGTTAGGAACATTCATGTACAAGTTTTTTTTTTTGTTGTTAATATAATTTTTTATCTCTCTGGAATAAATGGCCAGTGGTGCAATTGCTGGGTTTTATTATAGTTACAACTTTAATTTTATGAGAATCAGCCTAAGTATTTTCTAGAGTGGCTACACTATTCTATCTACTCACAATCATGTAGGAGTAATGCAGTTCTCTATCTCTTTTGACCATTTCGTGCTTTTACTACTTTTTATTTTATTCATTCTGACAGGTTTGTAGTGATATCTAATTGTGGTTTCAATTTGCATTTCCATAATGGTTAATAGTATTGAATGTCCTTTCATATGCTTATGTGGAATTTGTATATCCTCATCAATGAAATGTCTATTCACACCATTTGCCCATTTTTAATTGGATTATTTAACATATTCCACCTTTTTAGACATTTTTCTGTTGTACTTCCATTTTAATTTGATTCCTTTATGGTCAGAGGACACATTCCGGATGATAGCAATTATTTTAAATTTCTTGAAGTGTTTTTAAATTTTAAAATAATTATCTAAATGTTTGTATTTTTTAATAAAATATTTTGAATAGTTTGTTCACAATTTTTTAGTTAACAGGAAATTTTTTGGCAGGAAACATTAAAACTTGATTGCTCACATGGTGAATGCACCCTTTAGATGACAGTGATAATAACAATTTATATCTCACCAAATATTTCCCTTGTGGATACTTTGTCTAGTGATTCAATTCTTCAATATGCATTGACTTGGATAATGGAAAGTACACATTAAAAAAATTATAACTTAATATTTGTGACAATGGAGATCATAAAAAGGTCCCCAGTCTTAAATCAATTTTAGCCACTGAAAAGAATGATTCTCAAAAATAAATTGCTCCATTTGGACATTTTAAAAATACAGTTATGAGAATCAGTATAATTAAAACCAATTGTACAATGCAAACTTTATAATCAGAATTATAGGGCACAGGACAGAAGACTAAGTTTTAATAATATAATCTACTCAAACCTTCAAGTGTCTCACTTTAATTTTTTTAAGGGCCTGTCTCAGCTTGATGGCATCCCATTTTCCTCTGACGTGCTTTTTAAGCCTTATCATCCTCTCAAACGCATAAGCTTACTACCTTCCCATGATTTACACATTTAGCCTTTTGGAAGATGAAAGCCATTGAAGTGATTTGTTAGTTTCTTGATTGATTTTGGAATGCCAAACTGCTTTGTAGTTGCAATTTCTAAAGTCAGAATATCTACACTTCCCATTAAGCTCTTGAACCAAAAGGATTAATGTGATAGTAGAAAGAGATGTATTCTGAAGTAGAAATAAATCAAACTAGAAATCTACCCAAAGCAAAGGGCATGTACTTAAAATTAATAATCAAGGTAAATTATAAAAAACAATATTGTCTCCCTGTAAATAAAAAAAATGAGAAAAGTTGTTTCAAGGAAGCATAATAGTTAATCCTATAAAATTGTGTGAATTTGCTTTTATGGTACATTACTAAGTCTGTTCATAAAAATGTAGCACAAGTCAATCTTGAATAAATAAGAAAATAATCTGACGGCAGTAAATCAATACAAAAGCAAGATAAAAATAGAATAGAATAAAAAATAAAAATAGAATAATTATAAATGGGTTTCAAGTTTTGAAAGACAGTGTATAGAACCTATCCGATTTGGTCACTTCTATAGAATTCCATTTCCATCAACTGAATAAGTTTTTGTGAAACCACTGATGTCTAATCATTTTGTGCATGTGACTGCTTAACATGAATATTTGTATAGTATGGTGATTTTCATGTCATTGCATTCATATAACAATTTTGTATGTAATTACTTATTTTAATCAAAGATTACCCCCCTGTTAGCTGTGCTAAAATAACAAGAATGCATATGTAGCTATGATCTACATTAAATGAGATTTATTTGCTTGTTTTGATTATCATTGGAGGTCACGATTCCTAATTTCTCAGACCAATCAATTGAAATTATACTCCTGGTTCATATGTTGGGCAGAAGCAATAGATTGTTGTAGCATGGATTGGACCGGACCAGCAGAAATTCTGTCACTTGAAGAGCCATAATATTACATACTTTTAGGCGGTTGTGGCTTTTCAATAGCAGTTGAAGTTACAGGTGTTACAGAAAATACTACTAAATATTAATGATTATATGGTATTACTTTAAAATGTAGCTGTAGTTACACTCTTATGTGCTTTGAATTAATGAAATATAATAAAAGACAAAAGATTTATATGATTTGAAGAGAAACCAGAATATATTATCAGCCCAGAGGGGACTTTGGGGAGGTCTTGTCCGAGGAGAAAGCCCAGAAAAGTAGATGATAAGAAGTTACCTCACTTACTCAACAATAGACCCCAACAGAACCTGGAACCCTGGTAACCAGGTGCCCATATTCCAGAGATAGCCCCCACCCAGCTCACTTGCCTGAAAAAATGCAAGACGACCAGATGTTCTTCTGCTCTCTCCTGACTGCTCAAGGTCCTTGACTTGGGAAATCCCAAAGTGAGGGTCATTTCTGACTCTGCAAATGTTGGCTCAGCCCTTACCCCTGACAAAAAAGAAAAAAAAATGAGATATTATAGGAATTCATTGAATAAACCTTTTAGAAATCAAACTGTGTAAAAGGTGAGTTAAACCTAGTCATATATATAAACTTACTATAGAACTTCTCAGAGTTAATGGATAAAAATGCTATTAAACTTCTGTATTAGTCAGTGATTTTTAAAAAATAAAACCAATATGAGAGAGAGAGAGAGAGAGAGAGAGAGAGAGAGAGAAAGGAACTGGCTGACACAATTTTGGAGAATGAAAAGTTCAAATCTGTAGTATGGGACAGCAGGCTAGAGACACAGGAGATCCAATGTTGCAGATGAATATGGAGGTAATTTGCTGCAAAATTCCCTCTTCTTATGGGAGGGTCAGTATTTTAGCACTATTTAGGCCTTCAACTGATTGGATGAGGCTCATCCACATTATAGGGTATAATCTACTTTACTCTATGGATTAAAATGTTAATCCCATCAAAAAACACTCTTTCAAAAACACCCAGAACAATCTTTGACCAAATATTTGCATACTTATGGCCCAGTCAAGTTGACATATAAAATTAGCCACCACAATCTTCAAAAGGAAGACATAATATGAAGTATTTCCCAGATATATTTGACCAAAGAAATCTTTCTTTGAAGAAGCATATTATGATATACCTTTTTCCACAAAAACAAATATGTGTATGACAGATTTGTCTGGTTTTGTTTGCCTGTGTGGACTAAACGTATGCCCCACTATATTAGTTTGCTATGGCTGCTATAACAAAGTATCATAAACTGTTGCCCTAAAACATCAAAAATTTATTCTCTGATATTTCTTGGAGCTAGATGTCTAAAGTCAACGTGTCAGAAGGGCTATACTTCCTCTGAGACTCTGGGTAGGGTTATTTCTTGCCTCTTCCTATCTTCTTGTGGTAGCTGTCCATCCTCTACATTCCTTGGCTGGCCACTCTATCACTCCAATCTCCACCACTTTCTTTACATAATACTTTCCTTGTGTGTCTATTTCTATATCTCTTCTCTTTTCTTATAAGGAGAGAGTTATATTGGATTAACGGCCCATTTGTACTCCCACATGCATGATCTCATGTGAATTTACATCTTAATTACATCTGCAAAGGTCCTATTTCCAAATACAGTCACATTGATAGGTAACAGGAGTTAGGAATTCAACAAATCTTTTTGGGAGATAAAATTCAACTTATAATACCACCAAAGGAGTCATCTTAATAATAACATAATGAGGTTTATTCCCCCCCAAAAAAATATTAAGGTGGTACAAATGTTTTTAGTTGCATAGAGTGCTTTTGTAACACTTGAATCATGGCTATAGGTGTGCCCATCACTCAAATAGTGTTCATTGTACCCATCAGGTAGTTTTTTGCCTCTCCCCTTCTTCCCCCTCCCCGCTGCTTGATTTCTGCTGAGTTTTATTTACCTTTGTGCACTTGTGTGATCATCAGTTCCAACTTAATAGTGAGTACCTGTGGTGTTTGTTTTTCCATTCTTGAAATACTGTATATCACCATCATAATCTTTTTCCTAAGGTAGAAAAAAACTAATACAATTATTTTTAAAATTTTAATAATTTTTATACTGTTATTAAAGTATAGACTATTTTTCAGATGAAAATTACCACTATATGATGTAAACAATGGAAAATGTGTAAGGTTTTAAAGTTTGACTTAAATATATTAGATATATCAACAAAACAACAGTGTTTATAAATTTATACCTGGACATTAGAGGGTTGACCTAATGAGGTGCACATAAGAGCTGAAAACAATGACAATGGTGACAACAAACTAATGGATATTAGAGGCAATAGTGAAAAACTGTTTTGTATGTGATATATTTAAAAATGAGAGTTAACAAGCATAAATTAGTTAAAATGATTGATGTAAATGTCATATAAATCATGTAAAAGTCATAACTTCCATGTCAGTGGTTTGTGGTTACATGTATTTGAAAGGAAAAAATAGCCAAATTCTGATGTCTTTATAAAATATCTATGTATTAAATATGTACATTGAAAGCATCTGAGAAATGGGAGAATTGGTTAGTCATTTGCTTAGTCATTTAATATTCAACATGAGTGCCTACTATAGACAAACAGCTATGCTAGGTGTTTTCTTTATAAAAATAATAAGACTTATTTTCTTCCTTTCACAAGCTCTTATCTGAGTGAAGGACATAGATAAAACAAAAAATTATGTGACTACCATCGCCAAAGAGTTAGAAATAAATCACATTGTTCTATAGAGATACTGTACAGAGAAAATATTTGGCCTGAGCCTTGAAGGGGGAACCACTAATATTGGGGTTGTCAGGGTTGGCAGGATTGAGGAGGAGACATTTGCATGTGAAGGGATTGTCAATAAGGATAGTGATGCATGAAGGTTGTGTTTGTATGAGTTTGCTTCTAACAGCATCCTGAAAACTGGTTTACAGCATTTAAATGGATCATTTTTAAAACCTGCTATCTTCCTACTCAAAATTGTCTCCATCAGAAAATAGATCAATTTGTTCATTAAAATAATTGACTCTACCGGTTTTGTACTATTGGATCAAAATAAATAGGTCATAAGGAAACATTGAAAGAGGTGATGTACATGAAACAACTTGCATAATTTTTTAAAAAAATGACTTCAGTAAATTTGGAAGAAGATAAGTTAGCAACGTAAGCAAAGAACAGTGATATTTAATATTTCAGTCAACAAATAAGTACAAAACCGAGTTGCTAGTTTCCCAACAGGCCTGATTGAAAACAGCCAGAAGTGACAGAAAGATTATTACACGTTCTGAAAAACCCTCATACCACAAATCAAGTAAATTAGTACAAATTTATTTTAAATACATTATTAAGCTTACAAAAAGAGTGAAGCATACTCAAAATTCTTAAAAATAAATGAATGAAACCAAGAAAAATGAAAACGAAGAAAGCAAATCTAAAGAAATTGTGTAAATTATAGTTCTAATTTTGGAATCACGTGCTGTATACAAATGCCTACATCAAGGACTTAGGCGTTAGAGACATAATGCCAGTCAAGAAACAGGAGAAGACTCAATGAGGTAGAGAGTTAAACAGAAATTCTAACATGAATCTGGCATCCTGTTAAATTTATACCATCAATAAAAATCAATCTAGATTAACTTCTTATCGCTTCTCAGCCTTTTGGCTAAGATAAAATGTAGATTAACTTCTCCTGCCAGCAAAGGAAGCCTAAAGCTAAACATCTCTGCTTGCAGATCCTGAGGGAAAGCTTACTTATTTGATATATTCTTATCTAGTGCCTACTATGTGATATACATTACTCTAAGTATCTGAGATACATTAGTGACCCCTTCTCCACCAAGAAAAAGACAATTAATGCTAACATCCTGACAATCAGATTCTGAACAGAGGAGAAAAGTTAGTAGATGCTGTAGCATACAACCTGTATGCCCTCCCCTTGGTTCTTAGGTACTGTATCTCCTATGAGTGTTGCCTCTGAAGGTTAATACGTGTAGCCAGCTGTAAGAACTGCCCTTTTGTTGAATAGAGATTCTTTTCCCCAGTGTATAATTTTGTCTGCTTTGTTGAAGATTAAATGACAATATGAGGATGGTTTTATATCTGGGTTCTCAGTCCTGTTCCAAAGGTATATCTCTGTTCTTGTGTCAGTGCCATGCTGTTTTGGTTACCATAGACTTGTGCTGGGCAAACTGGATAACCACTTTTAGAAGATTGAAATTGGATCCCCACCTGTCACCTCTCACAAAAATCAACTCGTGATGGATAATAGACTTAAACCTAAGGCATGAAACCTTAAGAATTTTAGAAGAAAATGTGGGGAAAACTCTTGTAGACATCAGCCTAGGCAAAGATTTATGAAGAAGACCCCTAAAGCAATCACAGCAGCAATAAAATAAATAAATGGGACTTGATCAAATTAAAAAGCTTTTGTACAGCCAAAGAAACTATCATTAGAGCAAATAGACAGCCTACAGAACGGGAGAAATTATTTGCATTTCATAAATCCAGTGAAGGGCTGATGACAAGAATGTATATAGAACTTAAGAAAATTAACAAGAAAAAAATCAAACAACCCCATCAATAAATGGGCAAAGGACATAAACATAAACTTTTCAAAAGAAGACATAATAATGGCCAGCAAACATATAAAAAAGTACCCAACATCTCTAATCATTAGGGAAATGGAAATCAAAACTGCAATGAGAGATATCATCTAACTCCAGTGAGAATGGCCTCTATCAAAATGTCCCAAAATAACAAATGCTGGCGTGGACGTGGAGAGATTGGAACACTCTTACACTGCTGGTGGGACTGAAAAGTTAGTGCAACCCCTGTGGAAAGTAATTTGAAGATACCTTAAAGATCTAAAAATAGAAATACCATTTGATCCAGCAATCCCACTACTAGGCATCTATCCAAAGGAAAAAAGACATTCTATAATAAAGACATCTGCACTCGAATGTTTATAGCAGCACAATTTACAATTGCAAAGATCTGGAAACAACCCAAGTACCCATCAATACATGAGTGGATTAATAAAATGTGTAGCTTGAATGTGATTTTAATAATATATCTCTAATGCTTAACTAGCTCAATATATATTACTGTGAGGCTACATTTGGCAGTTTATACTTTAGAGTAAATGGCAGTTAGTAGCTTACTTGTTCAAAAGGATGGAATGTAGTGTGAAAACCATGGTTGCTGATATATTATTTTTAACCTTTAGTATGCCTAGCATTTTCAGTTTAGAGCTAAGTGACTTCCACATATCCAACTAGGTACATCACGGGGCCTAAGAAATAGAATCACAAAAGTAATTATATTTTGTTTTATTCTACTATATGTGTTATTTTATCCAGTTTACATACCAATAAAACCAAATGGTATAAAAATTACATTTGGAAATATTAATAAGATTATTATATAGACAGTGAGTAAAACAATGCTTCTCATCTTTTGTAGTCATTTTAATGCGGGTTTATTGTAATTTGTAAATTCTTTTTGGGACACTCTGAGGGTAACTAGTTATTTAGTCATATATCACAAATTTTTTAAAAAAACATAAATTGTGTTCTGTGTGATTTGAGAATTCACATTTCCTATTAAAGAATGAAAAACAAAAACAAACCTGATAGATTTTGTGGTAAAGAAGAGTTAATAATCGTAAAGGATATTCTTTGTGCTCTAATTTTATCCATACGTTTTATATTTACAAAGGAACTCATTATTGTAGAAAACATAATTTAAACTATGAGAGAGGAAAAATTGCTGATGTGTATCTACAAATAGTTTTGAATAATTCAAAAAGTGTTTTCTAGTGATAAGATCATGAGTTTACCATTATCTTTTAATAAAGATCTATTTGAAATTCTGAAATACTAGGACTATTTCATTTAAGTCAAACCAACTTCTGGGACAATTTCAATAGAGATTAATGAAAAATCATAAATACTATGAATCATCTGTTGATAGCAAACACATTAAAACTTCACTGGATATTTAGAAATATGGAAAGAAATATGTATACTCAAAGGGAATACAGCAATTTTCAAACAATAAATTTGACTTTTAGCTTCATATATAGCAGACTTAAGACAAAAAACACTATTATAACCTTGGAAATCAAACCTATGATACAAAATTATTGGACACTTTACTGCATGTATTTCTAGTTTAGCATTTTTTGCTATTCAACAAGTTCAGAAAATAAAGAATACAAATTTCAATAAGTCTACCTCCAGATACTATTTTACTTCAAACCAACAGTGAAATATATAACAATAGTTTAAAAAAAAAACTCCCCTCATGGAATATCACTAAATGGTAACATGTCCTTCATTCTTGGAGATATAGACCCTTAAAATAATTGAGTTTTACCAAAGATGTCCAGAAGTTTCTCTAAATATACCAGAGTGGGACCATTCTGACACAATAACATATGCCACAAACTACCAAAGGCTGTAAAATGTGCCACTGGTATAAATTGTTTTAAAAACAGAGTTGGGCAAGTATTTGGGGAGAAGAAATATTGAAGGGCAGACCTGCTAAATCAAAAGGAAGCGATAGGCAATAAATGCCAAGCTACTGAGTTCTTGTGAGATTTACTGCAAATTCTTACTGTGCAGTAGTCTCATTTTTTTTCTTGTGAAGAAAATGAAGTTATTATAAGGTATCATGCCAAATCACAAGAAATGTCATGAAAAGGCACTGAAAATTGGTCACATTCTACATGAAGATCCTGCAGATCATTTTGTAATTATAGAAAAAAAAACTTTTCTAAGAAATTTTATTTTATTTAGTTTCTTAATACTGGACAGTTTATTCTTTTATATTTCTTAGATTAGAATACATTTGAAAGATTTGTTATAATCTGTCATTGTTTGTGGCAACTAATGTATTATTTTTAAAGGAGGAAGAAGTTAATTCCTTTGCATCTCTATTAAAGACATCAACATATAACTGTTCCATATTTATGTATGCCTCGGATGACTAATGAACACATTAGATATGTACCTTATACTACATTTCTTTTCTCCATTGAATATAATTATAGTTACTAGAGAGACAATACGGTATTGATGTACACGGACTTTGATTTGTCCAATAAATTTTGGATTCATCTGAAAAGCCTTATAAGTGAACAAATTTCCATATGATTTTTATCTTTCAAATATAGAATCAAAGAGGGTTGATGAAGATAAAATTTAGTCTGAAATTATTTAAAATTATGGCTTATAGTCCTTTTGTAAAACTGGCATTAACATTGAAAAAAAGGAATTTTGTAAACCAAAAACACCTATATTCTCTCCTAAAATGTGAGCAAATTTGGTACAGCCTACAAAATTGCATATACGGTTTGCCCAACATGTGTGGATTCAATTGAATGAACTGTTGCATGTTTAAATTTCTATTACATCTATAAAGTGTAAACCAATAAATCATTTTTATTTTGATATTTTATGTACATACACATATATGTATATTTTAATGTTCTACAGTTCTAAATTCAGAAGGGACAAATAAAGGGCAAACTACAATTTCCCTCGCTTACCCTGTTTTTCAATGATCTTTTTTTCTATTCATCTTATCTTTAAATTAACTTGTAGGGTCTTAATCAATATCTTTCCAGGGCTTTTGTTACATTATCTTGATTTGGTGTTTTGAACTAATGATGAAAATACAGTTTATGTTGAAGTTTAGCTTTTCAATTTGAATCTACTGAAGGGCAGAACTTAAATTTCTTTAGACTACCGCTCTCTTTTAGATTAAATATTTTTTTGTTTTCATAACAGAACATTTTTGTTATCATTATTATTTAGAAAATTTTAGCCATTTCTTTCCAGAGTTATCTTTCCTCTTTGTAGATTCTCCTTGCAGAAAATTTAAATACTCAAAATAATTTTACAGACATTTCTGAAGGATCTATAAATGTTAATCGGTGTGATTTTCTGGGGTTACTTGTGTCAGTCTCACTAAGGGCATGAGGGATTCCTTTGATTAATTCAAAGTTGTATAATATTTTCATTTATTCTATCTTTAGAAATAATAATACTAATATTGAGGTTTTCTTCATTGAAAGAGAAGACATTTTAGACTTAAGAGAATGTTGTGTTTTCTTTACATACATTATTTATCACATATTTATCTCCTTTTAACTGTTCCTCAGATATTATTTAATCTAGATCGTACCTTATCCAGGTCACACATATTAAACACTTCATGTTTAATTTTACCTAGGTAATATTAATAGGTAACATGCAGAACTGAGCACTAATGTTCCAGAAGTTTGAAAGTTCAGCTTTACAATGGGACTACCATAATTTAGGTTTATGCTAATACAGCCTAAAATCACTTTAGCCTTTATACAAATCATGCTAGAACATGTGATTCATGTGCCCAGGAAGACTCGTAGAAATGAAATGTTTCATTTTTTTACAAACAGCGATAGTTTTCTTTCAGTATTTTCCCCCATTGCTGGCTCCCCTCTTCCACCATTTCTTTGTAAGTCTCCTTCATACTCCTTCTATAGTATTTGTTCTCCTTATGTTTGTAAGTATTTGAAGTTGTCTTTATGATGTCACTCTACATGCTTTTAAGTTTTTGGGTTTATTGTTGTTGCTTTTCTTTTCTTTCTGTTTTTACCAAAGTATGTTTGTGAAAGATCTCACTTATCCTCTAAATGAAATGTATTGAAGGCCAGGAGTTTGAGACTAGTCTGGGCAAAGTCCTGGGACTTGACACCCAAAGTCCTGGGATTACAGGTATGATCCATGGCTCCTGGCCTAGCATTATTTATAATGGTTAAAAATTAGAAGAAACTTAAATGACCTATCAATAGAATAACAGTAAGGAAAATCAGGATGCACCATAAAATAAATCATATTACTTAAAAAAATAAAATTAAGAAGGAAAGAAAAAGAAAGAAAGAAATTCAGACAGACATTGGAGGGAATAAATGGCAGTGAGATTTTTTATTTCTTCTCTCTTACAGCTTGCACTTTGCACTCTATACCCTTGTATGCCAGCTGGGATGATCTCTTTGCTTTGCCCCCAGTTCTTTATCTTGCTTTTCTCCTCAACCTTGCTCACACTTGCCTACAAGCCAATTCACCTGATTGGTTGTTTAGTTAACCAAATGCCCTTTCATTTACACTTCATATTTACTGTATTTACACGTTAAAATTAAAGAATTTGTGCTCTCTTCAAAAATTATGATTTGAGGTATCATTTTTTAAAAAAACTACTTTTCAAAACTTTCAAGACAATGCCAAATGTCTCATCAGAAATTGTAACGCATTACAAAAAGAAAATCAAGTATGTTAAAAAAACAAAATGTAGAAAAATAATTCCCTTTAATGAAAGAGAGGACAATCACAGCTTTTCACAAATCTCGTTGCCTTTTATATCACTCTCACTGTGTGGCCCTGAGAGTGTCCAGGAAGCCATTTCCTCTGACTTCTGAGTCTAACCTCCCACCTTCTTCTGGAATATTTAATGGTGTTAGTTCTTAAATGTGTCATCATTACAAACTCGAAAAAGCTAGAATAAAAAAGAACAAAATTTAATCAAGCATCTTGTGTGACAGATTTTTTTTTGGAGAAAATCACAGTACAATCATCATGTGTCTTTATACAATCCATGTTATGTTAATGATATTATAATTTTTCACTAGACAGAAATTTTAGTATTACAATTAGCTAAAGGGTATTATAGGACAGCTAAAGCTGTCCTAAAGCAGTCAAGGCTGGCTTAAACTAGTTGCCTCAAGAAAGTGCTGAGGCACGTCTCTTACGCCTTGTAGTCATCTTTGGTATTTGCTTAATCTATTCTGTAACAATTTTGTTGAGCACTTCCAGCCAGCACAGCTCTGTATGTGGTGGGGAATTTTGTACTTTTTCCTTATCTGGGTACATTAATTTTCTATTTCTTATCAAGCTTGTGTTTCCATGGTACATTAACTTTGAGAAAATCCATTGAACTGAACATTTATGATTTGTGTACTTTTCTGTATGTATGTTATATTCCAATAGAAGTTTACTTTGAAAAAGCAGCAGTTCTCTGAGATAGAATAAGAAACTATTTTCATATTTTATAGATTGAAAAAGAAACTGTATTGAAATTTTTGTTTAGGATGTTGAGTTAGATAGTGGTAGGGTCAGTTCCAAAACATTGGTCCCTAGAAAAGCATAACTTTGTCAACGAGAAAAAAAGGAGAAATGACATCAAAATTCACATGATAAAAATGTGGTCTTTGAAACTGCATTTGAAATGAATAGTTAGCAATATATTACTCATTTCTAACTAAGAATGAAAAATGAATGGACTCAATTAGAGTAACTGTGAAATATATATTTAAGTTGGAGAGGCATGATCTTGAATTTGAACCACATTTACCAATCTTTCTCAGTTCATATACCAAAAACTTCAGAAAAGAGAAGTACTGCAATGTCTATAATTACCCTATTAATTTAAAAAATATAATAAAATTAGATTTGTATTCATGATGGAACTATAGATTTGATAAGTTAATTGCCCTCTGGCTTTGTCCTAAATAAAATATCTAATTTAGGAGCCTACTTTAATTCATATTGTATTTTCATTTGTATTAACCTAAAGTCTAAATAAGCCTGGCACAAAGGTGGAAGTCATTCTTTGTCCATAAAATAGGGAACTAAGAAAAAAAATGACATTACATAAAAAAGGAAATTATTTCATGCAAGAAAGCATCTGCTATTATTCATTTTTGTTTGCTTTTTTCTGTTTTTCCACTAACTTACAAGGCCAGGATACAACTTAGAGTAGGCCAGAGAAGTAGAGTTTTCCCTTATTTCACCAGATCAGAAGTTGATTCAGATTACCAAGTCTCTGGAGAACGTAAAAGTCAAGAGTAAAAGATGCAATTCAGCATAGAGGAAAATTGAAGATACTAAGAGTTTTTCATAATTTAATTAGGGGAAAAAGCATCCCTAAACTCGGATTTGGATATAGAATTTCAGCTTTCCTACCATTTACTGATTTTTAGTTACTTTATGGCAAATGTTATTAAAATTCTATTTCCATAATCTTAAGACTAGGGAACTTTCAGAAATCTTTATTTCAGACATTACCAGGCTCCCAAGTATAGGGAAATAGGGTGGACGACAGGCCACTAACAACAGCATTTCACACTTTTAATTAACCGTGGAACTATGGAAAGGCAAGAACTTGGGAGTTTAGAAACAGATTGCTAATATGCCTTTCTACATGATCATGAAGTACAAAAAAATGACGATAAGTTTTAAATGAATGATAGTTGACATCAATTTAATGTTGATGCTATCCAATTGATTACCTTTATAAATTTGATTTAATTTAATTATTTTTTGATATATGACTTAAGTACAACTGTCCACAGTTCATAAAAGACAATAGGATACCCCAAAACTGTGACTGTAAGAGAAAATATTAGCAGTTATTAATATTTTAAAAGCACACATATACTTTCTTATGCAGAGAATACACATATTATGTAGAGTTATTCTGAAACTTGTAATATAGAATTACCTAAGTAATGAAATAATATTCTTTAATGGCCTCAAAATATATTTATCTGGTCCTGCAGGGTTTACAGATTTCTTGAAGAGTACTCTCCACACTTCTGAAACCAATTCAGTCAGCTCTTCCCACTACCTCTAAATTCAGATGTGATGCAAGGCAAAATATATTTTCAGGAAACACAATATCATTAGTTACCAATTGCAGTTATTTCTGGTCTAGAAATCCAGTTGCAGTATTTGGACTACAACAAAGGAGGCAGAATCACATTGTGATTCTGGACTTTTCAGCTAAATAGCCTGAGTTCATATCCTAGCTCTTAATGTCACTAACTGTGTGGCCCTGGGTAAGTCACTTAATCTCTCTTTACCTCTGTTTCCTCATCTGTAAAATGAGCATACAAATAATAATCATATCTCATAGGGTTATATGAAAATGAAATGTATTCCTGATTGTAAAATTCTTATTGAGAGAATTGAGCCTGGCATATTTGAGTACCACACATACTTAAAAAAAGAATGGACACACTTGAAGCTCGGACTTGGGGGGGAGGGAGGGTAAGGGCATCATACATAACCTAATCATCTGTACCCCCATAACATGCTGAAATAAAAAAAAATAATAATTATGTAACTTTATTACCCACTTTCTTTATTTCAATTCGCTCCAGGCCAAAATCAGTGCTCTGGTGATTGCCTACTCTCTCTAGAGCTGCAATTCTTTTCCTTTAAGTCTAAATGGGTAGGTCGGGCTCCACTGTGATGCACATGATATGCACAATTTGTCACCAAATATTTCTTGGATCTCTATTACACTCTGTCATCATGTTCTTCCTGTCTTTCAAGAACCCTATAACTCCTTTTCTAATCTCCCACATGTTATCTGATTTGCATGATTTACTGACCTATTATGTATTTTATGCTGCAAAGTAAATCTATTGATCTATCTATCGTCATTTTTTGAGCACTCTCTACATGACAACTTCAGAGCTAAGTGATTTACTCTTTTATTTAATCCTCACAGTAGCATTTAGGGGGTATAAGTTATCACTATCCCTAGTTTACAATTGAGAAAAATGAGGTTTAGAGAAGTTAAGGAATGTTCCAGAATTTATATAGCATGGGTTACACAGAGCCTGCATAGAACACATTTAGCAACTATGTAATCAAGTTTTCCCTGGGAGAGGAAAATGGGTAAGTTTGAAACAGAGAGAGGTACCTTAGCATCTTTTATTTCCCTGATGGAAAAGCCCTCTTCTCAAGTCTTCTCTGATCCTTGTTAGTGGACCTCCACTAATTGCAGTGGAAGGATCTACCATTATATTTCTGGGACAGAAAAGATGACAGGAGCTGCTTGAATAATTCCAAAGAAATATAAAAAGGCATTTTCTTGCCATAAGTCTGTTTAAGCTGTCAAGCTTCCCCTTATAATAGGTATTTATTGTACCCCAGCCCTGTTAGAAAGAGAAGATATTTACCAGCCTATCAACTAAAGAAGTATGCTAAAACTTGGATTAGCAATTCAGTTTATTTTCTTAATATCCATCATATAAATTCCTAAAAACTACTGCCTGAAAGTTAAGCATTATTTTATTTTTGGTATAAAGGAGATCTTTTTTTAAAAAAAATGTATTTACTTTTCACTAATTGGAAGTTTTAAGCTATCGTTGCTAAAATAATCCTTTTGAATGTCTACAGATGAATGTAGAGTCCATCGTAGCCAACTCATGTGAAAAAGAGAAAATATTTTTGATAGATTGTGAAACATATGTTGTTAGAAAATAGAAATAAGCTCTAAGTCACGGTGATGAAGAGCAGGTACTGTAATCCAAACAACCCCCCTGTCCCACCACCAAAGGAAATAAAAAGAGGGTACTTAGAAGAAAAGAGTACCAATATGATACTATGATGCCAAAGACACTTAGGAAAAGGGAATTTTAAACCTCTTCATATTTCCTTATTAAGTCTGAAAATGCATTAAAAATGGGTTATAAATTCATTGTTTTGCATTCATCTCTGGAAAAGAAATTATATTATGATACATAAATTCAGGTAAAATAGTCCAAGAATGGAGGATGAAGTTTGTTGTTTGTCTTTTGCTGTCTCAGTTCAGAATCTTCAGCCTCAAATCAAGGTGAATCGAATATCATTCTCCAATAATTTGAATTTTGGATAAAAAACTGATAGAAATTCAGTATTCTCTGCAGATTTCAGATTGTCATTTAGGTATTACCCTTAATTTCAACCCCAATTATTTTACTTTGGTAGTTCTAATCAACCAAGATTGGGTGCTCATAAAACAAACATACGCCTGAAAACAACTTAATGTATAATAAAAATAATAAAATTATTCTAAGACCATTTTATCATAGTATACTAAGCAACCCAGAAATGGTATAGCTTAAGGCTTTTAGATTTCTCACTTACCTTCATCAAGCATCACACCTATTTTGGCACACTCCATCATGTGTTTCAAAATAATATTTTTGATGAGATATTGTGGTTTGCTCAATTTTTCCAACAGGAATTCTGTGACACTAAGTCTTATTCACACTCAGGCACACTGTTCTCTTGTACCTCTCTGAGCAATAATTTTAAATTAATCATCTTTCGGTACATTTACACACTAGAGTCTTCAGGATATTTGTTTGCAAGGAGAGAGATATAGTCCATGCATTTCATAGTAGAATCAGTTACGATTTAGAAACTTGAATGCAACCTGCCCAACACTCTGGCTTAGATCCCTGTTAATAATTTTTCCCACAACCCAGGTTATGTTCAGCTAATTTTTCAGGGAAAGTTAGCAAAGACAGATTTGTTTTCTTAATTCCACTATCACCCCACTCCACTATCATCCTACTCAGATTTCTAGGGTTGTTGGCGTCTATTCCACATTCTTTGTTTTTGTAGACATTTTATCACTGAAATTTTACAAGATTCCTAGAGGAGAGAGCCTTTCATAAAGAAGCTCAATTATTTTATCTTCTTTATCCAGGAGGCTGTGGAGGTAGAGGAGGAGGTGAAAAGAAGAACATTAGGCAAGAACTTGTGAATTCCCGTCACTTCTCATGTACAGTTCAGTTATGTTCTATGAAAATCAATGGAAACAGCTCAATGCTAGTTGTGACACAGTAACTAAAATATCTACAACCAGTTGTCAGAGTTTCGACATAACTCAAGGTCATCTAACTAATAGGGGGAAAAAAAGAGACCCTTTTCTGTTTCCTTAGGCCTTTTTGCGAGCTTGGCACAACTCAACGGGGTTAAATGTCTTACTTGGCCCCTTCTAATTTTCTCATTTTCCTGGCAATCATCATGGGGAAATTGCAAAAAGAACTTTTGTTTTAGATTTCCCAGCTTCCTTGATTCTTTTCCCCTTCCCTGGAAACAATTCCTGTTGGCCTTGGAGCGTTTAACACAAGATTTCCTCTCTTGACTCATGAAAGAAATGTGTATTGGACTGGGTATAGGAACCTTTTGAGAAATTCCGACACGGATTGTTAATTTTATTAATGGCCTCTGCACGAGACCCTGTCTAGTCCTACAATGTTTCCCTAACAGATGGGACCATTGAGCTATTTGACTGTGTCCCCTAAGAGACTACTTACACTTCTTTGCTTACTCCAACCTCTGAACTCACCTGCTCTACCTACTCTGGGGTTTCCAAACAACTTGAAAATGGCATCAGATGGAAAAATTAATGAAAGGTCCAATTTACAATCCTTGATTTTATAATGACTATGATCTATATCTGTAATACTTCAGAGGTTTGTGAACATGTGAGGATAGCTAACTTTTTATATTTTAATTATTAGTAGTTGAGTTAATTATATATTTCTTGCAATATTATCATCATTAGTTTGCTTATGACCTATGTAAGTTTTGTTTTTCAATTTTGTTCATTGATACATTCATACACTTTTCTCCCTATTTAACACTTTCAGATACCTAACTACCCCAACAAAGTAACCATGCTAATGTGTTTGATGTGATTTTTTTTGTTGTTGGTATGTGTCATGCTAACATACATGTCCTTATTTTAGTTAAAAGACATTTTTATTTACACTAATTTTTACTAACTAAATAGTCCTATGCAATAATTTGAATTTTTTTTTTTTTGGTTTGTTTTATGCCACACTACTGCTGAGTTCATCCAGTCTGTTGCTTTGGTTTTGTTTGTTTGTTTCACTCAATACTATATCAATATACACATCGAGTCTGCTACTTCTGGCTGCCATGTATATACTCAGTTGTGTTCATCAGCCACATTTTCCTAAGTTCTTTTGTCACCAGCCTCTGAATGGATGTTTGTTTCAAGTTCTTGGTGTTCATTTTAAAAAAGAATTTCAGGACACAACAGGTAAACCAAACAAGCAAAAGCTTTATTGACAGCAAAAATTCATTCTCAGGAAAGAGAAGGGCAAGCTCAAAAAGAGCAGCTGCATTGAGAGGAAGTGGTCTTAGATCTTTTATAGTCTTACTAATTAAAGGGAGGAATATATTCAAGGCCTAGAGGTCAGCTTTTACTAAAAATTTGGGTAGTAATTCCTAGAATCGGGTTTCCTCTCATTTTCATACTTTATATGGTTGTTTCAGAACTATCATGGTGATTTCAAGACCGGAGAAATTTTACAACCGCAATGTAAATGATACTGTAATTAGCCAAAGTTCATGTAAGGCGGCAAAGACAGCTAACAAGCTGGTCGAAGCTGGTTGTTGCCTGCGGTTGTCAGCTCCTCTAGTTCACTTCTGCTTAACACCTGCACCCAGTCTTCACGTCTCTGCACCTGGTCTCAGCCCTGTCTCCTGGTCTCCTACTCTAACATTTTCTCACTGATGGTTACTTATACCACATCCAATTTTCTGTCACAATGAATGGCACTGCAATCAGTATCCTCGTTCACACTCTCTTATGTCTGATGTGAGAATTTGGTGGGGATATATATCTAGCAGAGGTGTTTTTTATAGAATGTATGTACAGTTTACTTAATAAAGTACTACCAGTTTTTGCTCCAGAACAGAGCAGTGTGTGAAAGTTACTATGTCCCCAGTTCCAAAACAAAAGTTTGCATTATCCACATTTCTTACTTTTTGCCAAGCTAGTGAAGTTAAAGTGATATCTCAATGTTTTTCTTTGCAGTTTTATTGATATATAATTGACATACAAGAAACATAATATATTTAAATTGTATATCATAATAGGTTTTGACACATGAAACGAGTTCTACAATCAAGAGTGAAAACATCCATCACACCTAGAGTTTTCGTCATGTACTTTTCCACATTCTTTTTTTGATTGCTTTTATTTTTTTCTTTGACTAATTACAACATCTAGAAACTCCACCAACATGCTGAGTAGAAGTGGAGAGTACTGACATTTTTTCACCGTTTCTGATTTTAGGAAACAGCTTTCAGATGCCCTTGATAAGTTTGAGGAAGTTCTCCTCATTTTCTAGTTTATGGAGGATCGATGCCAGATTTTGCAATTTTTTTGCATTTGTAATTGATATAATCATATGATTATTTCTTTTTAGTTTTAAATATGGTGAATGATATTACTTGATTTTTTTAATGTTAACTAACCTTTCATTCCAGGGAAAGATTTATTTTTCCTAGATTGATTTCTAGGGAAAGATTTCAATAAATCATAATGAGTTGTCCTTGGTATTTATTGTTGAATTTGATTAAGAATTTGTTTATAATATCTGTATCTATGTTGATAAGAGATAACAAGCTTTAATTTTCTTTAATATCTTTTCTTCATGGGTGTTTTATAATTATTTCTCCTTAAATAGTGGGATAACACTTAATAACTGAAGCCACATGGTGAAAGTTTTCTCAGCGGAAAGGCTTTTAACTAACACGGCAACTGCTTTATAAGACATAGAGCTACTCAGATTATGCTTCATGAGTGAGTTTTGGTAGTTTGTTTATTTCAAAGAAAATATCCATTTCATCTGTTTTATAAAAATTATTGTCATAAGGGTTTCTTTGGTAATATTTCTGGCTAGAAGTTTATCAATCTTAGTTATCTTTTCAAATAACTGTCTTGATTTCATTTGGTTTCTCTCTTGTTTTCCTAATTTCTATTTTGTTAATTTCCAAATTTTGATATTTAATGTATTGTCTACTTTAAATGTTATTTGCTCTTCTTTTACTAATTTCTCAAAGTGAAAGCTGAACTCTATAATTTCATATCCTTCTATTTTGAAATGTAGGCTTTAGTATTTCTCCTAAGTACTGTTTTAGCAGCATCTCATATGTTCTGATAAATTGTTTCCATTCTTTAAATTAATATACATTATAATTTCTCTGTTTCTTCTTTAAAACATAGGTTATTTAGACATGTGTTTAGTTTGCAAATACTTAAATTTTTGAACTTCGTGGAATTCAGTTATAATTGCTTTAATGTATTAGTGTTTATTAATTGTGATACTAAATTTGAGTTAGATTTTCCTATTTTTTTTTTTTTTTTAAGGAGATAAGGTCCTGCTCTGTCACCCAGGCTGGAGTGCAGTGGCACAATATTAGCTCACTGCAGCCGTGAACTCCTGTCCTCTTGCCTTAGCCTCCTGAGTAGCTGGGACTACAGGCACACTCCACCAGGTAGGATCTCACTATATTGCCCAGGCTGATCTAGAACTCCTGGCCTCAAGTGATCCTCCCACCTCAGCTACCCAAGTTTCTGGGATTACATGCATGAGCCACTGTGCCTGGCTTCCCAATTCTTTTTTCAATACCTCCCAATCTTAGATTGAATGGTAGACATTTTGAATTTTATCTTGTTGCAGATTTGATTTTTTTGTATTTTTCTGTAGAAAAAGATTTTTCCTATAAGTATATCTATAATGTAGTTTGGGTAGCATGCTTTGGCTTTGGTTCTGAATGGGCCGAGTAGTGTAGTCTCTGTATGAATACTTTAGGGGCAATCAACGTCAGCAATATCTACAGGTTCCTTAATGGCTTAGGCTGCTGTTGTTTGCGGAGGCTGTGGTTAGGCTTCTCTGGGGACAGAGGTGCTGACTGGGTCAGTATTCAGACCCATTGACGGTGCATGTGAGCACCAGTAGTGTCAGCAACAGGCTTGGTGGATGGACCATCAGGCTCCCAGGCAGGTGTGTAGGCAATGGCAGTATCCATGGTAGGGTGGGCAGGCTGATACCCTGACCTGCATGTGGAGCATGTAGGTGCTAACAGTTTCCTCTGCAAGGCAGGTCCTATTTTTAAGCTCCTGGGAAGAGCATGTGAGTGCACGGCATCCCTGCTGCTGGAAGATGGCAGGATCGCTATTGGTGGCAGCAGCCTTGGACAGACTGTTTTCAGTCTCTGGTGAGCACACCCCTTGGTTCTCTGTGTCCTGTGGGCAGCCTTGTTGATGTGCTGGACTTTTCATTTTCCAGAGTGCGTGGTGCTGCATTAGCTAAAGTGTAGGTGACACAGCCACACTGCTCGATTTAGCTGATACTGCAACCCTGTAACCTTTTGGGCAGATGTGGGGAATATTGTTGGGGTGCCAGGGAAGTGGAGATGTAGAGGCCATTGGGCCTCATGGTGAAGTCTGGTATTTTCTCTGCTCTCAAAATGATACCATGGTATAGGAGCACATATCCCTGGGGTGAAACTCAGCACAAATTATTAATACCTCTCTGGAACTATCCAGCCACATGGACTCCAGGAAACTCCCTAGACTAGGCTTAGGGCCCATGAGTGCTGACGGGCTTTCCTGTAACTAGCACTGCAGATGTCCACGGTGGGAATGCGGAATGCTGGGGATTTCTAGCTCACCTTTTCTTCCTACAATGTGAAGTCCCTCCTGGCTCCAACCCAATTCATCCAGCTGCCTTGCTTCCCTCTTTAAATGCCATTTCAAGCATCCACGCCTCAAAGTGTTCCTTTTGTTTCCCTTCTAGATTCCAGCATTGTCCCCTAAATGCTCTATTTGACATATGGTTGTCTATTTTTCGGAGAAGGCAAGACCTGGGCACTTCTTGTCAGCCGTCTTGATCTTGCATATTCTCTTTTTATATATTATTTATTGCTAACAGCATTCTTATTTCTTTAAATATATTTATTATATTCAATAATTTTTCCATCCATTCCATTAATTCTGCTTCAATTGGCAAAAATTTAATTTGTTTTTTGTTGTTTTATTGTATTTGCTTTTCTCAAGTGATTATTATTTTCAATCGAGTTTATTATTATAGATAGTATTCTATTAAGTCATCAATCCTTAACAAAAGTCTGATTTGTAGCATTTTCCAATTTCTATGGTTATATACCCCCACCATGGCAGCTATCAATCAACCAATTGTCATCACCGTATTCAGAGCTAGGAAGAGAGGTACAGAGTCAGATAACAGGCATAGATATAAACTGGTTCCAGCAAATCACCAGATCGGTTACATTAGCACAGGAAATATATTGAGGAAGGAAGAAAGCTTGGAACAGATTTCTCCCTTCCAGTTGAGTTGGAGAGAGAGAGAGGGAATCAGCCTCAGGATGAGGCGCCACAACTACCACAAGACCCAGTAAGGATCACATCCCTTTGCTTTTACTCCAACAGATAGTTTCCCCCTTTAAGCATTTATCTTTAAACTCTCAGAAATATGAAGACTTGGAAAGAAACAACCACTTTAGGTTGTAAACTAATATCATCTCTGTAGGCAGTTATTATATTATGAAAAGATAATATTGCTATAGAAAAATAGTCAGAGCCAATCTTCAAGACTTCTCTTTACCCAATACTCACTGCTGCTCCCACATGTGTTTCACCCCAGGATGCAACCAGGAGCCCTCTCCCCACCTCACCCCAGACATAAACACACATGTACACACACACACATTCACACATACACAAAGACTTTTTCACAAGAAGCTTTATTTCCCAAATGTTTCTAACATTTTGTTGTTTTTGTTAATCAATCTCTTGTGTGCTTCTCTCTTCATTCACTTAGATGAATCAAGGTTGACCATGGAGGTGGAAGCTTGCAACTCTTCAAAACTTCTCCTGAGAACATCATATAATTATACATAGCTTGACTATTGTGAATTACACTGTAATTGAAGCAGAGTACATCTGTGAGCATTCTAGATGATTTATTTATCTCTCTTATTGATGGTTTCTACTCTGTGGATATTAACAGAGGTTTACTATTCGATCAAGAGACAAATACAGAATTAAATCCAATTCGGCTATTATTTAACTTTTTAGAACAAAAAAGAATGTGAGTTTTGACTGTCATAAGTGAGGAAAATTCATAGAAAATGCCCCCTTGTTTTCTTCTCCCAACACTCTTTTGCCTTGAAGTTGCCTGTGTATCGAAAATAAATTTATAAATAAAATAATTTATTCTAGACTCAAATATAAATAAAAATAAATGTTACAACATAGTTCTACCAAAAATTCCTGTATGCATTAATAAATCCCTTTAGCAACTTAACTGAGCATCTACTTATGTGGCTATTGAGAACAACTGAAAGTATTTATAAAACTGCAACATCTCAGGAAGATAATTATGATGCCCACATGCATGAATATTTAGGCTTCATCTTTTACCAGAAAGACAATTTACTAGAACTCGGAAGAATCTTGAGATTAATGCTGAAAATGTGTAAAGGATCGTTTTATGGGAGGTTGGATGTTATAGCACTCCTCTGAAATTTCTCACAAATTTGCAAGAGGAATAAGTTATCTGGTGTGGTAATAAAGTGATTCATCTACTGACTACAGCTGCATGTAAAATTGCTGAAATTGTTACATTTATATGTTGGACTATTTTCTTTAATTTCTGAGATATAAAAGATATATTTTAAAATAAATTTTCTTATATAAATCATGTGCGTCCTTTAAAATAATAAAGTAGTAATATTTACTATTTAATTCATTATAAATCTCCCACAAGTATTAATTAATACATTTAGTACAATAGGGAAGAACTATATAATTATATAAAATTAGAAAAAGTAAAAAATATTCAAGAATGAGAGGGTACACAAAGATATGTTTTCATTGTCTTATTTTTGCATCCATGACACTAAACTCATATCTCCATTGACCCAATAATAACTTTGATTTGCAACTCAGTGCTTACGTAATTCCCTGTAGGTGATGAAAACTACTCATTCATTTTTATATTTTCAACATCTATTATAGCTGGACAGAGAGTAAGATCTCATTAACAATTTATTAAAATGTATTTGATACCTAATACAAAGTAAAAAATAGGTACTTAACAAATGGAAGCTGTTACCGGGAAGAAGAGGTCATCATTTCTCATTTTTATTCTAGGACAACATATGTGTTAGAAAAATATAAGTTTACTATTTCAAAAACAAAATCATGAATTAATATGATTTTTATTCTCTAAGGATCCAAAAGTTGCCATATCTAACTATTTAATGAATAATTTCACTTTTATATCCTTAAAAGCTTAAGTGTATCAGCTTGCTAAAGCATATATAAGTTAAATGATCCTTTTAAAAGTATAGAATTTACATTTTTCAAATGCATCATTTGGTCACAGATTTATAGCACTTTAAGATTAGTGACTATCACCACATGTATTGCATAATTCAATAATGTTCTAATCCTGTTAAAAGCATCACTTTAGACATCGATTCATTCAGGAATTACTTCGTTTTTCTTCTTTATATCTAAAATGAATGTAATATTCATATTCATTTTAAAATATCACAATTAATGTTACTTAAATTTTTACATGGAACAAACTAGAGTAACAAATCAGAAAAATTCTGCTATTTGGAGAATCTACACCTCCTGCTTATGGGTGGATATCACTTTTTATACCAAACAGGAAAAAGTACTTGTTACAAACTAGGAAATTCATCTCCAGAAAAGGATAAACTCAGTCTACTAGAATTATCTTCATCAAAAACATATATTAAAAGAAACTGAGAGATTTTCCTCACCCTTTTTGCCATGTGACGATACAGCTAGAAGGTGCCATCTATAAACAAGAAAGTGAGCCCTCACCAGACACCAAATCTGCCAGCACCTTGATCTTGGACTTTCCAGCCCCCAGAACAGTGAAAAATAAATTTCTGTTGTTCATTAAAAAGAAAATATATATATATATATATATATATATATATATATATATACATGAAAACAGAAACTTATTTTGTGTAAAAGTAAAAAAAAAAAATTGAACCAATAATAACGACAGACTGATTAACCTTATCCACAGGCAATGCCCACACTTGCTTTTAGCTCAAGTAAGATCAGTTTGTTGTTGAATCCACAACCTCAAAGAAATGACAATTTTTAGAGAATGGGTAATAGTCACATACAGATGGAAAAATATGTAATATTTTCCATGGACTTTTGTTCTCTTTACTGTAGAGATTCTATTCAGATTTTTATATTATTACATAACATTTGCAAAATGATGGAAGCTTCACAGGAATTATCTTTTTCATTGCACTGATTGTCAAATACCTTCAAAGTGATCTATAGCATTATGGGAAAAGCCTTTTCAGAAAGGATCATGTCCTCCTGCTTAGCAGCAAAAAAACAAGCACTTATATGCATAGTGTTTCATAAGTACTGACGAGTAATATTGGAATTACTGAAGTAAAATTATAATACTTTTTTGTACTAAGTTTTTATTATTTGTTTATATACAAGTTGTCACTTGTACTAAGTAATTTCTAGATGTTTAATGGCCTAAAATGTCCATATTTACATCAAGATGTTTAAGTGGTTGAAATTTTATTTTAACATGTAAATAACAGAAAACACATTAGAAAGGTAGTGGCATGAATTGAAATCAAGCACAGCACAAAGATTTTCTAGGACTTCAAATGACTGGATAAGCATAGTATGCACGTAAGAATTCATGACAGTGTTAAATGAGGTTAAACTGGAAGTTTTGATTGGTGTCCTAAAATGTATTTATGTATATCTAAGTGAGATGGGAGGGGAATTAAAATGTAAATTCACAAAGGAAATTAATTAAAGTCACTTAGGTGACTCTTGAACTTTAAACCTATAAAAATATTAAAGATTTTATGGGAGAAAAGTAATGGAATATGTATTTGTAGAAAGAATTGCTACTTTCCTATGAGTTCCAACACTCACAAGTAGGAGAAAGAGGAGTATTTATGTGTCCCTCAACTAAAGCCAAATGAAAAAGGCAGCAGTGAGACAATTTAGAATGAATGGTATTTGTCTTTCATATGTAATGAGATTCTTTGGGCTTGTGTCTGACTTACATGCCTGAAGAATAAGACTAGATTCTGCGTCATTGGCCTGAATACAGGAGAGAGATGGTGGGGTGGAGAGGGAGAGAGAGAGAGAGAGAGGGAATGTTTTAGGAAGTAGCATCATCAACATGATGGCAAATTATACTCCCAAAGAAATGAGATGAGTCATATAGAATATAATTTTGAATTAAAAATTTTACATTCAGTCCCCAAAGATCTTTAGATGACAAGGAACAAAAAGAAAACTCATAATTACCAGAGAAATTAGTAGCAGCTAGAATAAGTAAAACCTATATTATCTGTGAAATGGAGATTGTGGTTAGAGGGGAACGGTAGGGAGCCTCTAAAAATACACACAATGTCATACTTGAAAGTCGAGTTTCAACCTTACCTAAGACCAGTATTTGAGGCCATCTTAAATTACTACAAGACAAAAAAGTCTTTACTTTTCCCTATTTTCTACCCATGTTTACAACCCCAAAAATGTCAAAAATTATGATAAGCAAACCAGAATTAAAGGAAATTGTCCACAGCCTTTATCACATCCACCATTAGCATGGATATGCCGCACATGAATTTGGTCCATCAGGGAGAGTGGAGAATATTTAATTCCAAACCAGGTTGTGGTTATGATTACTAGGGATTTTAATTATTTAATTGAGATTTGTTTTAAAATTAAAGTGAGACTTTTCTCTATTTCAGGGTAACTATAAAAATCATGATTTATGCGAGAGTTTTCATGCATTGTCATAACAAAAAATATCTCTACTAAATGAATTTCAACTGGTCAGTAGGAAGGAATAATAAAATTGTTTTCTGCTGACATCCATGGATCATGCTTATTCAACGTGGTGGCTACAGTTGAAAAGATTATCCCATCTGGGTATCAAAATACACACAAATATCCTTAAAGATAAAATATTTTTAATAGCACAATAGACAGTTTTCTCTCCCAAATTAAATTCATAATTTTCAATAATAGATTTGGTAAACATTAATGGCAAAGAACCTAAATCGTTCTTACTATACAAGGTAACTCCAAATCTTCCAAATATATCCATAATGTTAGAAAAATCTCCAGGTAAAAGAAATGTTCAATACAGAAGCAAATTAAATTTAGAGGGGGATAGAATCAATTCAGATGTTCTTCATATTAACATGTAGAAGTCAAAGGAATTTTTATTTTAGGCATATGCATATTTTCTATACTGTTTCACAGCCATTATAAGAGCCCAAGCAGTGTAAAATAGTGGATTTCACATGTAATTGCAAAACTGAAAACTTTATAAGAACTCTGCTGAAGTCCTGTTAATCACTTCTTTTCTACATTGGAGGTTATAAAAACAAAGCCACTCTTTTGACATCTCATTTCAAAAATAACGAATTTGCCATTAAACCAGAGCTATAAATTCAGGATTATTGATATCTCTATTGGCACAGTGGCATGAGAAGCCATAAATATTACTTACATTCTTATTACTAACTTGAAAGTCCAACTCAGAATAAGGATAAATCACTCTTAGTTCTTAGAAGATAATCAAGAAATGGACACGAGGATTATATAACGTCCTATGCAATGTCCTTTATAATGAGAAAATTGAATTGAAAATGAAGTTGCTTGTATTTCTATATTTTAGTATTATCAAATTTCTTTATATTCCAATTTCTCAATTAATGAAAAGCAATTAAGACTTACGTTGATACTCATCATAACTTCATTCAGCATACATTTATGTAACTGGAAATATTCTAAGAAATGGAGATATAGCAATGAATAAGATTAGATGCAGGTGCTGTTTACATGAAGAAAACATTCATGTAAAGTGGGCACAAAATGATGCATTGTGATATAAGAAGAAACTATGATTTTTTTTTATTTCAGCATATTATGGGGGTACAGATGTTTAGGTTACATGTGTTGCCCTTGGTTCCCCCCCCCCCAAGTCCGTGTTTCAAATATGTCCATCCTTCGGGTAGTGCGCATTGTCCTCCTTGTGTATACAAATACCCCTCCCTTCCTGCCTCCTCACCCCTCCTCCCGCTGCCCTCCCCCTTCCCCAGCATCCAATTGATGTTGTTCTGATATGTGCATTTATGTGTTGATTAGTTAATACCAATTTGATGGTGAGTACAAATGGATCCCGTTCTTCTGCTCTTGTGGTGCCCCACTTTGGATAATGGGCTCAAGTTTAATCCAGGAAAGTGTAAGTG
>CAUYRB010036575.1:0-10455 GCA_963574695.1 Propithecus perrieri | reverse complement strand
CTAACGAGCACCACGGAGTCCCATGATGTTGGAAAAGGCACCATGCAAGGTGTGATTACCAAGAGGACAAACAGCTTGTGCAGGGGCAGCCAGTGAAGATTTTTGAGTCTCACTCTGTTTCCCGGGCTAGAGTGCCCTGACGTCAGCCTAGCTCACAGCAACCTCAAACTCCTGGGCTCAAGCGATCCTCCTGCCTCAGCCTCCTGAGTAGCTGGGACTACAGGTGCGTGCCCCTATGTCTGGCTAATTTTTTCTATCTTTAGTAGAGATGGGGTCTCCCTCTTGCTCAGGCTGGTCTCAAACTCCTGAGCTCAAGGTCCTCTGGCCTCTGCCTCCCAGAGTGCTAGGATTACAGGCTTGAGCCACCGTGCCTGGCCCCAATGAGGGTATTGAGCCAGGGCTTGGGCAACCATTCCATCGGTTTGCTATATCTGATGCTTGGGGGTGACATGCCCATTGCAAACTCCATTTTACATTTTGATGAGTCTATGCTTGTTCTGTTTTAGTTAGGATTAGGTTCAGCTGTGAGAAACAGAAACTCCCCCCAAAACGATAGCAGCTTCACCAAGATAGAAGTTTATTTCTGTTTCACATTGAGCCCCCAGGGGTGGTATAGTGTTGAATAGTGTCAGGGATTTAGGATCCTTCTGTCTTATTGTTCCAAAGCCTCAACTTAGCTCTTCCCTCTAGATCTGATATGGCTACTTGAGTCCCAGCTCTCCTATTTGCATTTCAGTCAACAGGAAGGAGGAAGGGGAAAGAAGGACCACCCCTTCTTTATAAGGCCACTTTCTAGAAGTTGTGTGCAACAATTCTACTTACAGCTCTTTGGGTAGAACTTGGTCATCCGGATACTTGTATCTGGAAAGGAGAATAGGAAACTAGTACTTATTCTGCAAGTCCATGTGCCCAATTCAAATGGAAAGTTCTATTAAGGAATCATGGGATTATGGATATTGAGAAACAATTCATATTCTTTGCCATATCACGTCTCTAAGCAATTTATTATTTTTTTTTTGAGACAGAGTCTCGCTCTGTTGCCCAGGCTAGAGTGCCGTGGTGTCAGCCTAGCTCACAGCAACCTCAAACTCCTGGGCTCAAGTGATCCTCCTGCCTCAGCCTCCTGAGTAGCTGGAACTACCAGCATGCACCACCATGCCCAGCTAATTTTTTCTATAATTTTAGTGTCCAGCTAATTTCTTTCTATTTTTAGTAGAGACAGGGTCTCGCTCTTTCTCAGGCTGGTCTCGAACTCCTGAGCTCAAACGATCCACTCGCCTTGGCCTCCCAGAGTGCTAGGATTACAGTGTGAGCCACCATGCCTGGCCTCTAAGCAATTTATTGAGTAAGATCTGGAAATGGAGGATTCTGCTGTGGCCATCTTTACCAATAAAGCAGTCTCATAATTTTCATAAAAGTCAATTGTTTAAGAATACAGCCCAAGTGTCCATCAATACATGAGTGGATTAATAAAATGTGGTATATGTATACCATGGAGTACTATTCAGTTTTAAGAAACAATGGTGATATAGCACCTCTTGTATACTCCTGGATAGAGCTGGAACGCATTCTACTAAGTGAGGTATCCTGAGAATGGAAAGACAAGCATTACATGTACTCACCGTCAAATTGGTATTAACTGATCAACACATAAGTGCACATGTAAGAATAACATCTATTGGATGTTGGGCAGGGGGGAGGGGGCAGGGGGTAGGAGGGAGGGGGGATGGGTATATGCATACACATACAGTGCAATGCACACCACCCGAAGGATGGACATATTTGAAACCTAGACTTGGGGGGAGCGGCAAGGGCAACACACGTAACCTAAACATCTGTACCCCATAATATGCAGAAATAAAAAAAAATTGTGTATAACATTGTTTTACTCGTCATGCTACTTTAATTCCAACCCTTAAAATAATTAAAGACATACCAAGGTAGGTTATGAAATGTTAATGGAATTTAATATACAGCTATTTTCTATTCTTTTCTTATAAAGTTACTTTAAAGAAAGTTTTTCCCAAATAGAAGGATTATACCAAAATTGATGAGCTCAGAAAAGAAAATAATAATGCAAGATATTTATCTTTTTTTAAGTGTGTCAGTTTATTGCTTGTGCTGTAAAGCATTCCTCAAAATGTCTTTTTGACATAGAAACTGTGGGAAACATATGAAATAGTAATATATACATATTTTATAAATTCTTTACTTCTTTAATTTAAACCTTAATTAAACTCCTTTTTGTTTTTAATGGGAAGCTTAAGTCTGAGTAAGTATAAATATTACAAGTCCACTGAGCAGGGAGACTGGGATAGGACAATAAGTGCAGGCTAAGCAATTTAATTTAATTTTGTAAGTAGAGGGGTATAAAATCTGAGATTATGATAAATCAAAAACAAATGAGGGAATTGGTATGGACTTAAAGAAGCAGACCTTGCCGAAATCTCTGTAGGCTTCCTGAATTTCATTTATTAAACCAGTAAATCTAGGGTACTAAAATTTGACTTTACCTAGATATTATAGAAAATATATATATTATATATATATATATAATATATATATATATATACTGTGTGTGTGTATATATATATGTAAATATAATTTTTTTTTTGAAAGAGAATCTCACCCTGTCACCTGGGTTGGAGTGCAGTGATATCCTCATAGCTCACTATAACCTCAACTCTTGGGTTCCAGGGATCCCTCTGCCTCAGTCTCCCAAGCAGCTGGGACTACAGGCACACGCCACCATGCCTGGCCAATTTTTCTATTAATATTTTTTGTAGAGATGGGGTCTCACTTGTGTTTAGGCTGGTCTTGAACTCTTGGCCTCAAAAGATCCTCCTGCCTCAGCATCCCAAAGTGCTAAGATTATAGGCATGAGCCAGTGTGACTGGCCTATTTCTTTCTTAAAAGTTTTCAAAAACAATAATTATAAGCATGTAATAAAATTACATAAATATCTATGCATATCCAGTATTTCCCTATTTATATTAAAATCAGTCCTTAGAAGTAGACAGAATAAATTGTCAGTTGTATCATGAAACTAGTAGTTTCAGGGATGACAATGAAAATAATAGCTACCATGTATTGAATGTTTTATTATATATGTGCCAGATACTGTAAACATCACAAACAATTCACAAGTGTTTTAATTTTAATTTTTTACACAAAGGCTTAGGAAAATTATATAGTTTTCTCAAAGTAATAATGATAGAGGTGGATTCACCTCTCTCTGATATGATAGTCTGAACTTTTCAATGAGTGGCTTAGGTAGGATCCTCATCTAACATTATCTTTTCCTCAGCTCGGATGAGGTCACAAAAAACTTACTATGTTGTCAATTACGTTAGTGAATAAATACTTGGTGCTCTGTAAAAGATGATAGATATATTAGATAGACAGACACATAGATGAGAAAGAGAGAGAAAAAAGACCGGGAAATGACACATGTTGGCATTAAGTGGCAGCTTAGAGAAGAGGGGAAAGACAATAAAGACAGCAAAGTTTCAATAAGTTCTTAATATTAGCCAGGCACAGCAATAGGGATTTAATGCAAAATAGTTGACTTATTCCTAAAACAACTTGAGGGACACCTCATGGTCTCCACGCTAACAATGAGCAAACAACTGATCTTAACTCAAAAATAGGAGGCAAAGAAGGCATCACACAATTTTTTGCTACAAAGAAGTGGTGATGAACTTTAAACCTAGGTTTATCTGATTTAAAAAAATCTTCTCTTTATCATAAAAAACTTATAAATGAATTATATTATTCTACATTCACATTTAAGAACATACAGACCCAGTATATGCTAAAAGATGTCCTTCAATATAAAAGAAAAGGACATTAATGAACAATTAGAAATCTTCACATGGTATGCAACTCACTGATAACTGTCAGTACACAAATACAGAATAGTCTATTGCTATACTTTCAGTGTATAAACCATTTATATCTTGAGCAGAAGATTGAAATATAAACTTATCAAAACTAACTACAACTTTTAGAAAGACATAAATGGAAACAACAGAAAGTTAAAAAGAGGGGGGGTGGACTTAAAGGGTAGAATTGATGTTAGATTTCACTTCTTTATCTGTTTGTTTGAAAGATGAGTTGCTATATGTTTAAAATGTTTTTTGCAAGCCTCACAGTAATCTCAAATGAAAAAACCTACAACAGGTACACAAAATATAAAAAGCAAGAAATTAAAACACACTACCATAGAAAATCACTTTTAACAAAAGAAACCAGAAAGGAAGGACAAAAGAAAGAGAGGACCACAAAACAACCACAAATCAAACAACATTGTAGTAGTAAGTCCTTACCTGTCAATAATAACATTGAATGTGAATGGACTAGACTCTCCAACCAAAAGACATAGAATGGCTTAATGGATAAAAAAAACAAGAGCCAACTGTATGTTGCCTGCAAGAAACACACTTCACCTATAAAGACACATACACTAAAAATAAAGGAAAGGAAAAAGATACTCCATGCAAATGAAAACCAAAAAAGAGTGTGAGTAGCTATATTTCCATGAGATAAAATAGATTTTAAGACAAGAACCAAAAAAGGAGACGAAAGAAGGTCATTATGTAATGATAAAAGGGCTGATTTCACCAGAGTATGTAACAATTCTAAATACATATACACTCAACACTGGAGCACCCAGATATATAAATTGTATATTATGAGAGCAAAAGAAAGTGATTGATCCTAATGAAATAATCATTGGAGACCTCATCACCTCACTTTCAGCATTGGACAGATCATCCAGACAGAAAATTAACAAAAAAACATTGGACTGAATCTGCACTATAGACCAAATGGACCCAATAGATATGTACAGAACATTTCTTCCAACAGCTGCAGAACACTTCTTCTTCTCCTCAGCTCATGGATCATTCTAAAAAACAGACCATATATTATGCCATAAAATAAGTCTTAAAAAATTCAAAACATATCAAGCATTTTCTCTGATCACAATGGAATAAAACTAGAAATCAATAATGAGAGGAACACTGGAAAATACACAAATACATGGAAATTAAATAATATGCTCCTGAATGACCAGTGGGTCAATGAAGAGATTAAGAAGGAAATTAAAAAATTTTTCTCAAAACAGATGAAAATGAAAACACAACATATCAAACCTACGGATACAACAAATGCAGTAATAAGAGGAAAGTGCATAGCAATAAGTATCTACATCAAAAAAGTAGAAAAGCTTCAAACCTGATGATTCACCTCAAAGAACTAGAAAAACAAGAACAATCAAATGCAAAATAAGTAAAAGAAAAGAAATAATAAAGATCTGAGCCTTAATAAAGATCAGAGCAATAAATGAAATTAAAACCAAAAATAAAAAATCAAATACAAAAAGTTGGTTTTTTGAAAAAATAAATAAAATAAACACACCTTTAGCTAGACTAACCAAAAAAACAGAGAGAGAAGACCCAAATTAATAAAATCAGAGATGAAAAAGGAGACAGTACAACTGATACTGCAGAAATTTAGAGGATCATTAGAAACTACCATGAGTAACTATCTTTCAAATAATTTGGAAAACATACAATACATGGATAAATTCCTAGACACGTACAACCTACCAAGATTAAACCGGGAAAAAACCCAAAACCTAAATAAACCAATAACAAGTAACAAGATAGAAGCAGACCTAATGGGTACAATTGCTGAATTCTACCAAGCATTCAAAGAAGAACTAATACCAATCCTACTTAAACTATTCCTAAGAATTGAGGCAAAGGGAATACTTCCAAACTCATTCTACAAGGCCTGTATCACCCTGATATGAAAAACAGAGACAGAACGAAAAAAAGAAAACTATTGGCTAATATCTCTGACAAATATAGATGCAAAAATCCTCAACAAAATACCGGCAAATTGACTTCAACAGCACATTAAAAAGATTATTCACCATTGTCAAGTGGGATTCATCCCAGGGATTCAAGGATTATTCAACACACACCAATCAATCAATGTGATACTTCATATAAAAAGAACCAAGGACAAAACCATATGATCATTTCAATTGATGCTGAAAAGGCATTTGATAAAATTCAACATAACATCAAGACAAACACTCTAAAAAAAAAAAATGGGTATAGAAGGAACTAACCTGAACACGATAAAGGCCAAATATGACAGACCCACAGCTAGTATCTTATTGAATGGGGAAAAACTGAAAGTCTTTCCTCTAAGATATGGAACAAGACAACAATGCCCACTTTCACCACTGTTATTCAACGTAGTATTTATTGAAAGTTCCAGCTAAAGCAGTCAAGAGAAAGAAATAAAGGGCATCCAGATTGGAAAGGAAAAAGTCAAATTACCCTGGTTGTAGCTGATAATGATCTTATTTCTAGAAAAACTCAAAAACTCCATGAGAAAACAATTAGAACAGATAAAAAAATTCTGTGAAGTTGCAGGATACAAAATCAATGTACAAAAATCAGTAATATTTCTATCTGCCAACAGTAAACAATCTTAAAAGAAAACCAAGAAAGTAATCCATAGCTAAAAATGACATTAAATATCTAGGAATAAACTTAACCAAAGAAGTGAAAGAGCTCTATAATGAAAACTATAAAACATTGATGTAAGAATTTGAAAAGGACCAAAAAAAAAAAAAAAATGGAAGGGAGTTCATGCTTGTAAATTGGAAAAACCAATATTGTCAATATATTCATACTACGCTAAGCAATCTACAGATTCAATGCAATACCCATCAAAATACCAATGACATTCTTCACAGAAATAGAGAAAATAATCCTAAAATTTATATGAAACCACAAAAGACTCGGAGTAGCCAAAGTCATCCAGAGCAAAAAGGACAAAAATGAAGGAATCACATTATCTGGCTTCAAATTATTCTACAGAGCTGTAGTACTCAAAACAGCATGATACTGGCATGGAAACAGACACATAGACCAATGGAACATACTAGAAAAACCAGAAATAAATTCAAACATCTGTAATGAACTTATTTTCAATAAAGGTGACAAGAACATACAGTGGGGAAAAGACAGTCTCCTCAATAAATGGTGCTGGGAAAATTAGATATCCATATGCAGAACTAGATCCATATCTTTTGCCATATACACAAATCAAATAAAAATGGATTAAAGATTTAAATTTAAGACCTGAAACTTGAAACTACTAAAAGAAAACATTGGGGAAATGTTTCAAGCCCTTGGTCTGGGCAAGGACTTCTTGAGTAATACTCCCAAAGCTCAGGCTACCAAGACAAAAATGGACCAATGGGATCACGTCAAGCTAAAAAGCTTCTGCATAGCAAAGGAAACAATCAACAAAGGGAAGAGACAATCCACAGAATGGGAGAAAATATTTGCAAACTCCCCATTGGACAAGGAATTAATAAACTAGAATACATCAGGAGCTCCAACAACTCAACAGGAAAAAATAAAATAATCTGATTAAAAACCGGGAAAGGATCTGAATAGTCTACTTTCAAAAGAAGACATACAAATGACTAACAGATATACGAAAAAATGTTCAACATCAGTCATTAGAGAAATGCAAATGAAAAACTAGAATGAGATAACATCTCACCCCAGTTAAATTGGCTTTTATCAGAAAGGCAATAACAAATGCTGGCAAGGATACGGAGAAAGCAGAACCCTTGTACACTGTTGGTGGGAATGTAAATTAGTGCAACTAGTATGGAAAACAGTATGTAGTTTCCACAAAGAACTGAAAATAGAACTACTATATGACCCAGCAATCCTGTTGCTGGGTATATAAGAAAAGAGTGGGAATTCAGTATATCAAAAAGATATCTGCACTCTCATGTTCATTGCAGCACTATTCACAATCACCAAGATATGGAATCGACCTAAGTGTCTACCAACAGATGAATGGATAAAGAAGTTGTGGTACATATACACAATGGAATGTTGTATATCCACAAAAAGAATAAAATCCTGCCATTTGAAACATGGATGGAACTGGAGAACATTCTGTTAAGTGAAATAAGCCAAGCACATAAAGACAAATCTCGCATGGTCTCACCATACGTGGGAGCTAAATATTAAAAACAATTGATCTCATGGTGACAGAGAGTAGAATGATGATTACCAGAGGCTGGGAAGGGTAGCAGGGAGAGGGGGACAAAGTTGGGATGGTTAATGGGTACAAAAATATAGTTAAACAGTTAGATAGAATGAATAATATTTAATAGCACAACAAAGTGACAGTGACTATAATCAACAATAATTTAGAGCATATATTAAAATAACTAAAAGAGTGAAACTGGAATGTTCCTAACACAAAGAAATGTTAAATGCCTGAGGTGATGGATGCCCCCCAATTACCTTGATTTGAATAATTCACATTGTATGCCTGTATCAAAAGATTGCATGTACCCTATAAAGATGCACAACTATTATGTACCCATAATTAAAAATAAAAAAAAAATAAAAAGAAATAAGATATAGAAAACATGTGAAAGAGTCATTCTGCATAATTGGAATTAATATTTCTGTTTTTAAATTAATGGAATTTATTGATTAGTTTTAATAAAAAATCAGATTGTTCTACAACAAAAAACAAATTTTTGCCGCTTTTTTACTGTCTTGCAAAATTTATCTATTTCAATAAAAGAAAGTAAATATAAATAAATAAACTTTATATATGCAAATTCTCAAAAGAATTGGTTTGTTTCCAAAACAAAAGTGGAATTCACTGATGCAGGAATTCTCGAGTCAAATATCATGTCTAAATTTTGGAAAGGACTATATAACTTTATGACCAATTATGCTGCTTTTAGCCATCTAAATAAACTAACGGTAATTAGCCTTCATGCTTCAGGATAGGATCTGAGAGCCAGCATGCCTCTACTGTAATTGAATTCATTAAATGCTCTAATACTCAAATATCTCATAAAATTATCAAAAAGATCAAATATAGGCAGTATTAGGGACAAAAATTTCCATTGAGATATTTTGGAACATTTTCAATATGTTATCTGTAATGACAAAGTATTTGTATTCTAAATTTCTATTTTGTGTTGATTTTTACTCTCAAAACTAGATAAAGAGATAGTCTATAAAATAACTCATATAACAGCATAAGAATCAGAATTATATTTTTCCCCTAACACTGTATATTGAGGTTAACAGAAGTGTCAGTATTATTTCAGAACAACAGTTCTTAAAGCTTAAAAAAAGGAGCTGAAGAGGTGTGAGCAGTAGGTAAATCTATTTTCTTTTTCAAGTAACATTTAATTACTCAAATCATACCTCTTCAACAATACACACTAAGTCATCAAAAGTTCACAACTGCCCTTTCTTCAGTAAAGCGCAAAGATAAAAATAATGCAGTGAAAAAACCTTATAAATGCATATGGATCCTCCTGCAAACATTGAAAATATGCGGAATTTAGAAGTAAAGTTGTATAATCTTCGTTAAAACAATACTTAACGATATTTTTCTTCCATCTTTCTCATCCTGAAAACCAAAGGTAAGTTATCTCTCTCTTATACCCAAGATTTATGCATCTATTTCTTTGACAAGTAAAATATGAATTCATATTTTTGGTCCCTGTTTAAGTGTCTTGAGGTCAAGGGTATAAATGTGTGCTGAAGAAAGCATAACCTGATATTTAAAATATATATATATATAAAATCTCCCTTTAAAGAAGACACGCTTTGCTTTGAACTTGATTTGACATACTTTTGTGTATCTTTATACAACTACTTAAAAATTCTCTTTATTTTCTACCTATTATATTCATACTTATTTCAAGCTAAGTCAGCTTTATCGAGAGAAGCAGATGCTGCTTTTTCCTGTGTGGTCAAAATTCCACACATAATACTAACAATAATCCTAATATAAAGTCTGACGGTAACAATAGTGATGATAGCTAGCATTTATTGAATATCTACTCTGTGACAGAAAGTGTGCTAACCTCTTTACATGGACTGTCTCATTTAATTTTTTTCAAGTCAATGAAACAGAGACTGGAACTTTCTCCATTTTAAAGAAGAAGAAACTGAAATTTAGGGAAGTTCAGTGACTTTCCAATTTCACATATATGTTAAGTACAAAATTTTAATTTGAACTTATATCTGTGCAGTAATAAAACATATGCTTAACTACTCTGATACCAGGATACAAGAACATTTTAAATTTGAATTCATTCTCTACCTAATAACTCTTAGCCCAAGAAAAGCCAGTAGTCCCTGAAGAAATGTAAGCTGTCAGAGCCAACTTCACTTTTGCATTAGAGAACGTAAGAATGAGGTCACTGGTGTGACTAGAGTGTGTGTGTGTGTGTGTGTGTGTTTTCTTGCATTCTTGACTGACATGCTAGTACAGTTGCAGAGCTTTGTTCACACAATTTTGATCAACTGATTGAACATTTGCAGCCTTGCACATTAATTAACCATCAAACATCAATTCATTTGTCAA